>ML782315.1:219036-245300 GCA_009831015.1 Picea engelmannii | reverse complement strand
AAAAAAAAACCGTGACACGTCGCAGCCGCCTCAACTTTCCTATATTGACCGAATTTGCCTGCCACTGTCAACCTTCCTTTATTCCCCACTTAGTCCTCACTTATATGTCAATTCCTTTATTCCCCAATTGAATATTGACTAAATGCATCGGTTTGAATATAATGAAAGACACGGGTTTTAGAGGGGCTCTTTTCTCCGGCTTCCTTTGACTATATGCCACGCATAGTTCCCTTTAATTCAGAAATTTTAATCCAAGAAAAATATAATGGTTGGTTCGTAGGGAAGTTGTCAGATTGCGAAGGATTTAGCTAAAAATAGAGACAAAAGGGAAACCTCTTTACTCAGGTTTCTCTATCCTTTGTAAAGGGGATTGTGACTGCTTATTCTGTGCTTTGCATTATGTATGGTTACAGTAAGGCGGCGTCCGATATGGGGCATGTATTTTACCAATTTTTTTTCCAAATAAGGATATCCTTTCAACTTAGGATAAGATTTCATTTATGGATAGTTGCAGAGAGAAATAATATTTAATGAATACCATTTTTTTCCTTTTCTAAACAATGGTCTCCTTTCAACTCGGCATTTCATTTATGGTGACTCCTTTATGTTGCAAGATAGTTGCAAAGATGAAAGAATATTTTATATTTAATGTGACGTGATGCGTGGTTACAACTTTTTCAACTTGGGATTTGATTTATGGTGATGCCTTTATGTCAATTTAGCATTTGATTTTTTGTGATGCCTTTATGTCGCTAGAGATTTTAAAATTGGATAGTTGCAGGGATGAAATAATATTTTATATTTAAAGTGACCTGAATCGTGATTTCCATGGTGTGCAGAGAACGGTGATTAAGACGAAGAGCGTAAAGTATATGCCGTTCTTCCTGTCTCTCTTTGTCTTCCTATGCGGCACGTCCTGGTTTATATACGGCCTCCTGGGAAACGATCCATTCCTCTCTGTAAGTTTAAAAGTACTCACCTTACAGTAATAGATGATAAATATCTTTGCAAAATAACCATTACAAAACTTTCCATAAATATTTTTGGTAATAAATGGTTAAAAAAAATAAAAAAATTGTATAATATTTAAGTTCATAGGTTTATACCTATTGGAAATGGGCACATTTAATGGTTTTTTAATTATAAATTTTAATTTTATGGTTAGCAATTGAAGATGCTAGTATATTCTAGGTCGTCCTCCCAAATCAATAAATGAAATTTCATGTTGATAACTTCCTTATATTTTAAAATACTTACTTTTTCTTGATTACTATTTTCACATTTACTTAATTTGATTAATAATTTACTACCCTAATAATTTGAAAAGCCTAGTGATGAATACCAAATTTGACAGGGGCTTGATGGATACCACAGATTTTGGCTTTCAATTAATTTACCAATGGCGACTGACTATTTGTTAGGGTTATTTAATTACAATGCTCCTTATCGCTGCCTCGCCAAAAAAGCAAGAACGTAGTATTGATGGTCTTCTCGGTGCCACGCCCAACATTGAAAGCCCTTGTAAAAGAGTTATATAAACTCATGTGCCACCCCCAACATTGAAAGCCCTTGAAAAGGAGTTATATAAACTCATGTGAATGTGAAAAATGCATGAGTTTATCTGTGATTAGTACTCTAATGGCATAGCCATTTTGTTCCAAGAATAGAATAGATGATAGTTTTATTCACTAATCATAGAGAGCAAAAAGTTAGCAGCAGGAAGCTCACTTTCACTTTTTAGACTTCCATTCTTGGGCTACTATGTTATAATTAGGTTATAATTAGGTAGGTGCTATTTAATTTTATTCTGTTTGAATGTTCAATTGTTGTTTATTTTGTATATTTAATCTTAAATGGATATAATTAGCACAATCATATTATAAAATTGTTGTTTATTTTGTATATTTAATCTTAAATGGATATAATTAGCACAATCATATTATAAAAGGTTGTTGATATATTCTATGAGTTATATTAATTACTTTTATAATAAATATGTAAGATTAGGATTAGGGTTTCAAATTAAGGTTAAGGTTATTAAGGTTTCAAATTAGAATTTCATACATGCCTCATTTTCTAGCTTTCTTTATATTTCCATTTTCCATAAAGAAATTTTAATGTGAAGCCCTAATGTACTTATGAAACCTAACCTAACTCTAATCTTTAATATTTATTATAAAAACAATTAATAAGACCTCTGCATATATCAATCACTTTTAGAATGTGATTGTGCTAATTATATTAGATGTGGTAGAACATCATTAAAAATTAAAAAGTTTTTAAGATAAACAAAATCAAAACTATATATATATATATATAATTCTTTGTACTGTCTTTTAATTTCTAAAATCATAACTAATAAAAAATATTGTTAAGCTATACCACCTTTACCTGCAATCTTTGTTAATTTTTATTATGGATCCACAGGTACCAAATGGGGTTGGAAGTGTGCTGGGAGCAATGCAGCTGATTCTATACGCTGTTTACAAAGACTGGAAGAAAAAGAACGCTAGCACATCGTCTCCTCCTGTAAAGGAGGAGGGAAAAGGAGGGGCTAATCACATGAACGCAATGGAAATGGGTTCTTATGGGCGGACAAACGCAGATAGTCCTTCTGATATGTCACGAGCAAACAAATCAAAACCGTAGCACCAAGTCCTGAGGCCGAGGGATGTTGAAGATAATGTTTATTTTGTATTATTGTAAATGTAATTGTTTACAGAATGTTACAACATTGTTAGCAAATGTTGGTTGATTGGAGTGTTGGAAGCATAAATTAGGGTTAGTTAGATTTAGTAGATGATATATATATATGATTTGTAGCAATTTTCATATTTGTAGAAATGTAAAGGTTATATATGAATATATTAGTTGTTCAATAAGATGAATGAGAAGTAATGAAAAGGAGAATCTCAAGCATTGAGTTTTTAGATGTTTTGTTTCAATCTTAGTATTGTTTGTTGTGTTTTTTAACTATAATTGTTTGGTAATTCTATTTTTCCAAAACTTGTTGCAACAACAAAATAAAATGAGGCATGCCATATTCTACCACAAGAATATCAAGAGACAAATTAGGTACAAATTATTAAATTGCAATATGTTAGAAGAGAATTTGAAATTGCAATTTGATGCTATTGTTGTTGC
Organism: Picea engelmannii; assembly: GCA_009831015.1. NCBI lineage: Eukaryota > Viridiplantae > Streptophyta > Pinopsida > Pinales > Pinaceae > Picea > Picea engelmannii. The sequence goes on along the minus strand of ML782315.1, from coordinate 242,156 downwards.
TATTGAAGAGTCTAAATATTTAACTCAATTGTCCTATGACTGAATTTATGGGATCTCTTCAATCTTATGAGCAAAGGATGAATAGATATGTTGAAAAATCTTTTGAGCAAACTTTTTATGAAAAAATCAATATTTTAAGATATAAAAGTCATGGAGTTGAGAATTTGGAGGACAAACAAATAGAGAAGGAAGAGGTTGAGGAAGAGGTTTTTATACAAATAACAAAGGAAGAGATAACAAAAATGGAGGTAAAAAATTTGGAAAATCTAAGTCCAATGTTTTTATTGTAAAAGATTTGATCATTATGAATGTGTTGGGAAAAAGAGATGCGGGCACTTTATTTTTAGCTTGTAATTCATTTAACAAAGATAGCTTTGTTAAGATAATGAATCTACAAAATCCAAAGTACTCTTAAGAAATGACAAGTCATTGGAACTTAAAGGTAAATGAATAATCTAGGCAAAAACAAAGAAAAGAAAAATAAAACATATTAATGATGTCTTATATGTTAGTGGTTAACCACATAATTTGTTGAGTGTGGGAAATTTTTTTGAAGAGGGATATATTTTTTCATTAAGAACAAAGAATGCATCAAAATCATAAATTCATTATAGTCAAAATTATTATGCTCATAAATAGAATGTTTTCTTTCAAATTTTCTTATGAGGCATATAGAGCATTAAAAGTTAAGTATGATGATGATTCTTGGTTATGAAACATGAGGTATGAGCATCTAAATATAAGAAGCTTAAGGTTACAACATAATAAATGGTCAAAGGCTTTCGTCTTATTAATTGTGTTGATCAAGTTTGTCAAGGATACACTCTCCAGAAGCAAGATAGAGACTCATTTGCAATAGGAAAATCATGGAGAGAAACAAAACCATTGGAGCTAGTAGATGCAATTATATATGGTCCCATGCAAAAGTTGTCACTCAATAAAAATAAGTAAATTATTATTTTTGTGGATGATTTTAGTAGAAGAACATGGGTGAATTTCATTAAAGAAAAATCCAATGCCCTTGTTATTTTCAACAATTTAAAGTTGCCGTTGATAAGAAAAGTGGTTATGTTATAAAGAAATTATGTTGGGGGTCATATATAGGAAATTGACAACAGATTATACTCCCCCAAAAAATGGTTTGGTAGAAAGCAAAATTAGACAATTGTTGAGTTTGCAAGGAGCATGTTGAAAGGTAAAAGTCTTCCAAACATTTTTTGGGCCGAAGTTGTAGTACATATGTTCATGTTCTTAATAGATGTTCTACAAGAAGTGTGCAAAATATGACTTCCTATCACGCATGGAGTGGAAGAAAACATGGTGTTGTTGTATAATCTACAAAATAAAAAATTGTTGGTGTGTTGTGATGTCTTTCTTGATGAAAAGGAAGAATGGAAGTGGAATCAAGGTGTGCAAAAAGAAAATCCAAGAATTATTATACAAGAAGATGAATCTTTTGTTCCTACAAATCCAACCAATAGTCCAAGTACTACTCAGACTACATCCACTCCATATTCTTCTTCAACTTCAAGTGGTGTTTCAAGTCAAATTCCTCCTCCAAGAAAAGTAAAATGTTTAAATGAAAAATATGGATATTCTAACTTTTCTTTAATGTATCAAATTAAAGCAGGGCTAAAATTATTTGACTATGCAGTAAAACAAAACAGGAAGCATGGTGCAAACAAATGCATGAAGAGATTGCAACCATTAGAGGGAATGAAATATTGGAGCCTGTGGATCCTCCTACTAAGAAAAAATCATTGGGGTAAAATGGGTGTACAAAAAAAGTATGCAATTGATGAGTCAATACAAAAGAAAGGTTAGTGGAAAAGGGGTTTGCTCAACAACCATGTATAGACTACAATGAAACCTATTCTCCTATTGTAAGATTGAATACAATAAGAATTGTTTTAGCATTAGAAACACAATATAATTAGCTCATTTATCAGTTTGATGTGAAAGTAGCATTTTTGAATGGTGTTTTCAATGACGATATGTATGTTCAAGAGTCCCAAGGATATGAAGATATAGGAAACGCACATAAAGTTTAAAAATTAAAAAATGCTCTTTAAGACCTTAAACAAGATCCAAGAGCGCGGTATAGGAGGATAGATAATTATTTTCTGAAAAATTGGTCTTAAACAATATCCAAGAGCATGGTATAGGAGGATAGATAATTCTTTTATGAAAAAGAGATTTAAAAGAAGTGAAAGTGAACCCACATTATATATTAATTCAAATGGTATAAATAATCTACTTTTTGTTTGCTTATATATATGTAGTTGACTTGATATATACATCCTTAAGTATTTTGTTACTGGAATGTTATGTTGTCTAAATTTGAAATGAATGATTTGGGTTTGATGTATTATTTTCTTGGCATAGAAGTGAGGCAAATGAATGATGGTACTTTTATTTCACAAGAAAAATATGCTACATATCTTCTTAGCAAATGGAAAATGGAAATTGTAAACTCATGAGCACAACTATCAATACAAATAATTTTTTTTAGAAGATGGAGCAGAAAATGAAGATGTTAAATCTTATAGGAGTTTAGTAGGGAGTTTTTCATGTATCTTGCTACAATGAGGCCTTACATTATAAATGAAATAATTTTAAATTCTAGATTTGTGCAAAGTCCAAGTAAGATTCACTTTGAAGAAGCAAAAAGAATTTTGAGGTATCTCCATGGAACATTCAATTTTGGCATTTGGTATACTTCAACTGATAGTTTTGGGTTGGTTGGTTATACAAATAGTGATTGGGTAAGATGTTTTGATGGTAGAAAAAATACTTTAGGTTATGTTTTCATCCTAGAATCAGGTGTGGTATCATGGTATTCAAATAAACAATCAAATGTTTCATTTTCTTCTAAAGAATGAGAGTATATTGCAACAACATCAACATCATGTGAAACAATTTTGTTGAAGCGAATCTTGTCAGATCTAAAACAAGAACAATAAGATGCTACAATTATTTATGGTGATAACATGTCTACAATTTCCATAAGTAAATATCCATTGTTTCATAGTTACACTAAACATATTCACACTAAACATATTGATATCAAATATTACCTCATAAGATATCATGTGGTAAAAGGAGAAATTGATATAAAATTTTGTCAAACAAATAATCAAATAATCAACTTGTTAATATCTTCATCAAAGCAGTACCAAGAGAGAAATTTCATTTCATGAAAAAGATTATTGGAATTTCCTCATTAAACATTAAGGAAGAGTGTTGAAGACAATGCTTAATTTTTATTATTGTAATATATAATTATTGACAACCATTATACACATGACTAAAATTAATGATAAATGATTAATAACAATTTTGAAATTTGTAAAAATTCAAAGGCTAAATACATTTAGTTGTTCAATAAAATGAATGAAAATGAAAAATCTCAAAAATCTCAAACATTGAGTTCTTTGATGTTTTCCTTAAATCTTCCTACGAGGAACATGGTAGCTTCATCTATTATACCTCTATGAGCTTATGGTAGTGTATTTGAGCTGTTGCGTTTAAACATACAATAACTTGCTTCGCGCAGAATTGATAAGCGGGGAATAAATGTGGGTCTATTAGAGTGTTAGTGTTGTGTGCTTAATTTGTGAATGTGGCTTGAGAGATCTCGTTGTGTCCTTAGTTTATGTGGCTTGAGAGATATTGAAACCATCCTAAGGTAATAATGTGTCCAAACTAAAATTGCGTGGTAAAGGCATCTTTCAACATTCAATTAGATGAAATTCATAATTGATTGACGATTGTGTCAACTGAAGTACCGAGAAGATTCTCAAGAACTCATAATTTATATGTGTCCTTGGATAGTAACACACAATGTCTAGTTGAAATCATTTTATATGTATGTGATTTTATGAATTCATCTTCTTACAAGGTACTGGAAATATTTAGAATAACTTTAAAATTATATTTGAAATTAAAATGGATTTATATATTTAAAATCTGTTTTTCTTTAAAATGAAATATAGATTACAGAATTTGTTTTTCTTTAAAATGAAATATAGATTACAGAATTTGTTTTGTTTTATGTAAGGGTGAATAAATTATAATTTTTAGTTTAATTATTTTTTCTATTTAATTTAATATTAAAACACACATTTTTAATTTAGTTAAAAAAAATATTTTTCTTAAATATTATTTAACTAAATATTTACTTAAAAAAAAAATAACATTTTAAAATAAATAAAATAATTTAAAGGAAATAAAAATTTCTAAGCTCACCTTAATTTAATGAAATACAATCATAAAATAAAAAATAAAAATGCATATATATGTGAAATGAGTAATAGTAATGTACTTAACATACTATACTAAGAGGGTTAAAATTTAATTTGTTTTTCCTTTATTAACACTATTCAAAATATCCCCTCGAATGGGGTGCCACGAAGCCATCAGAGGACACGTGGGCTGTCGTCAGGACGCATTATTAATGCATTAACCGGCGAGCGTCCTTCCACCATTAATTCGCCATGGTTCGCAGCAACCACTTCCACATGACGAGCCTTCATGCGCGAGGGAAATGTACCAGTCTCCAGAGCACCCAGCACCAAGCCTTAATGGCTTTGGCGGTCACGGTAGCCTTGCACATTATCATAGGGATGAATTGAGCAGAGAAGCATTGGCTCCTCGCAGTGCTCACTCCACCAGCGCATCCGCAGCATACTCCTTCAGAGCAGAGATTCAGGGCCCCGTCGAAGCTCTAGAGAAGAGAAGCCAGTCCGACAGGAACCCTGGTCCCTTCCAGGGTCTCCACCATGCCAAGGATGAGAAGGAAATCATGCAGAGGGGCCTCTTGGTACATGGCCGAGTCTCGGCGCCAGCGACAAAGGAATTTTGAACAGGCACTTGCCATAGCATCCACCCAACGCAGAAGAAGACCACGTACGCCTCCCATGTCGTACGTAGAGGAAATTACTCTGGAGGAAGCTACGCAGAGCCACCCCTCAACTGAATTCGGAAAGGAAAACAAGCCTCCACCTGGGGACACCCCATAGAACTTCAATGCCAACAGCTCGGAGGACTTCTTCCCCACCTGTTTTGTGGAAGAGGAGACCCCTCTCGACGACACCACAGGGACGGTGACGCCACCGGAGCTTCTGACCAAAGCAGCGATGGAGTCCAGGCAACAAGCATCTGTCGTCAGCGGCGGGCTGGAACAACCATCCTTCTCCGAATTATGGCACCTTCCACTCATCTTTGAGCTCAGAAGTCTAATGGATGACCAAGTTTTTCGCCTCGCCAGGATCGACCAAAGGCTGGACATTGTCTTTGCGGCCCACAACAAGAATCTTCCACAGCGGCAATGTCCGATGTGTGCGCAGACGTACTCGCTTCCAGCAGGCTGGCGACAACAAAGGAGCGAGAGGAAGCGCATGGGTAAAATGGTCCAATGAAGATTTTGGTTAGGGGTACTTATGTTGCTCCGTATATAGCTCTAGTTTAGTTAGCTTGCTCAGTTTCTTTACATCTAGCTATGGCATACTTTTTGAAACTTATTAGTATGATAGCCCTGGTTTCCTTCGGACAGGGCAATTCCATGTTTATTTTGATAACAGAGTAACACTTGGCTCAGGATATCCAGCTGTCCTGGTTTCCTGGTTAGGCGGGACAACTGGCATCATCAACAATTACTGTATGATCTTTATGTTAATATAATAGGATCCACCTTTTTATTTAAAAAAAAAAAACACTATTCAAAATATCATTTCATTAATTGGGTAAATAAAAGGGTTAGTGTGTTTTTCTAAGTAGGAGGTTTTTTGCATTATACATCACTCTTTAGGTTTCTATAAGTTAAATTTAATGATTACATTAGAATTAGTTTGAGTTTGTTAGAGATAGTTGAGATATTCACTCAATCTCTCTTTTTAAGTTTGGAATAAGCTGGATCTCACAACACCTATATAAATGTATTGTATCTAATTATGTAATAATAATAAGAGTGTGAGTGTTTTGAGAGTGGAACTTTTTATTTTCTTGGTATCAGAGCATAGGTTTGTGAGAGTAGATTGTTGAAGTGTGAGTGATTGTTGAAGTGTGAACATTTTTGTGTGGTTGTTAATGTTGGTTGATATTTAGTTTTGGGATGTTTGTGACTACTGTATAGAAGAGAAGTGAGTGAATAGTAGGTACTCAAAAATCCATTGAGATTAGCATGTAGAGGTCCATTTCAATGCCTACGAGGCTTCACCATTTTCAGTTTCAGAATTGGAGAGGGGTGCAAAGAGAAAATTGGTGATGTGGTTCCTCCTCTTTCTTCTTGTAACATCCTCACTATAATCCCCAATTTAATTTATTCTTATTGTAGAGATAATGTGTGGTTGTGGCCAAAACGTTGTAATATGCAAACTGTATTTCGATGTTTAATAATAAAATGTGATAGCTTCTAAGGGGGACATGAACATAGATGGGAGTTGAACTAATCCACAAGAGGGGGGAGTGTCTAGGATAATGGACAAGAGGGGTTCAAGGGGGAATTACCCATGTATATTAATTCAACCCATTTTCCTAAATTTTCTATTTGTATATGAACCTTCCCATTTCTGATCAAGTGTTCCCTAAGACAATCATTGAATACATGTAAGAAGGTGGGTGTGAGTAGTCACATCTTAAAGTTATTAGGAACATGAGGGTTGCATACAATCAGTTTGGGGAAGTGTGTGAGTCAAGAAAGCAAGACAAAGGAGAGGAAATTTGTATGGGTTGGGACAACAGTTTTAGACATGGAGTTTTCTTTTGCATGGGGAGAAAGTAGAGAGAAAGAAAGAGAGCTTGGAGATATTGCATCCATGGAGGGAGAATTATAGAGAAAGCTAGAGAGTATTGGAGCATAATTGGATCTAGAAATTGAAGAGCTAGGTTGTCAAGTCTGAAGAGTGAAATCCTAAGTGAGTTGCACTAAAACAACAAGTGTTCACTATGTTTTGCTAGTGGTTTTCCTAGCAACAAGTTCCCTTGAGTTCCGAGCTAAGAGATTCCTAGTTACCTATGCCAGAGAGACCCTCATAAACAAATGGGACACCCGAGGGACTGAGATCAACAAAGGGGTACATTCCTTGGGTTCAGATGGTCAAGAGGAAGAGAGTGTGGGGCTCTTTTTCCCAAAACTTCCCTCTTGTGCAAAAACACCTTAGTTAACATTCAACATTTATTCATTACCCATTGATGTCATTTATAACCAGTTAAATATGAACATATATCAACAACATATATCATCAATTTATCATCAACAAGTCATCATTATAAGGAACACAAAGGACACAAGATGTATGTACAATTTTATTTTCATTATGGACAACAATCCGGGGTTTATCAGTAACAACTTAATAGAGTACAACTCTAAAAGAGCACCAACTCTATAATGAAAGACTCAACTTACACCCTCAAGATCAACTGAGATGAGGCAAAAGTCCTCAACAGATGTCAATCTGCAATAGGTACGCAACCTATCAGTAGTGCAACATGCATGTACGCACCCCACCAGTAGTACAACCCACATGTTATACACGCCATATCAATACTGCAACCTGCGTATACGCTCCCAAATAGTAATGCAGCCTGCGTATACCTTCTAATCTATTAGGGTTTGTCCTTCAAGATATTATGCAACCAATTTATCTTTCTCTTCTATTTGTCATTGTCCAAACTAACCACCAGCCAATCACAATACATCCAATATCTCCAATAGCTTACTCATGCTCCACAACCAATCAATATGAATGCTACTCAATCATGCATATGCAATCAACATACTATAACCATCATATCAGTACTGAATCATAAGAGTGTTGCTCACTCCATCAACCAACATAAATCACATCATAGGAACCATACCAAGAATTCCCTGGGCATTCACAACACAATAAGCAATGTTATCCATCAAGAAAATAATGTAACCATACTAGTGTCTCAGTGATATATCTAAGCCCATAGAGTGCAGATCTGGAACCTCCTTTAATCTTCAACAGATTGTCATCAACTCAACCAAAAATCTCCATGATTTTATCCATTGTACACTCCCTATACACAAACATCTCATGTATACACACCTTGTACACAGACAACTCACGTATTATACACACCTTGTACATATAAATCTTGCGTATACACACCCCATACACAAACAACCCGCGTACTGACCAGAAAATAGGGTTTTTGAAGCTTCGATACTTTTTCCATCAAGATCTCTGATATTGTTGAAACTTTGATGCATCCATGAGATCCTCCTCATGCTCTCTTTATCAAAATAGATCTTCAATCATGCTCAAGAGATCCACACCAAAATGCTCTCACAAGAAAATCTCTATTGATCCACAAAAAGGATGATATGCAAGAGACCATAGCTATCTTATTTATACTTTCATCCTCTAGGTCACTTTACCCATTTTTAGGTTACTTAACCCATTTCTAGGTTACTCAACCTATTTTCCTTATATTAGGGTTAACCACTTTTCCATAAATAGAGAATTCTCCAATTCTTTATCATTTAAATATTCCTTCTTGATTTTGTCACTTCTCTTTATTATTTAAATAATCCATCTTGACCATGTCACTTTAATTTATCATTTAAATAATGATTTCTTCTTTTAGGTCACTTTGACTTCTTTGACCTTGGGGGCTTCAAGCCTTCATATGGGGTCCTCTAACTTCATAAGGTCATAACTCTCAAATCGTGAGTTATGTGATGTTCCACATACCACCAGAAATGGCATGACAAGCATTATCCGTCTAGGATAGTTTCACCAACAAATTCATTGATATTCATCTTATTTTTCCTCATACAAACATGGGTCCTCCAACCATTCTTCTAGGATAACCCAATCCGCAAAGCGTCTTCCTGTGAGCGCTTTCACCATAAGGGGACCACTTTGGATTCCATCCATTTGTGCACCTTATCAATCATGATAAGACAATAATGAGTCATCTATACATCTTTCCAACAATGCATCATATACATCGACTATGCATCATGTATCAATGACAACTCATTGATCCATCTTCATTGATTGGTTTCCACTTGACATCTATCATTCTCATCAAGGACAATATATACATTGTTCATCAATCATCAATCAACCAAGCCTATCAATCAATCCATAACTTTACATCAATCAATCAAACCATTGGCATCAATGACAACATGATCCAACAGAGAGATTGTGGAAAATCGAGATAGTTGTAGGAGAACATTAGTTGGGTTGTGAGTTTTATGAGTTGTGAGTGGATCATGAGAGACCACCCTCTTTTGTGTATTACTATCATGAGCTCAGGGGTGAATGGATATTGAGATTTCAAAAAGTTAGTCTATGGTTGGGTGGAACGTCCATCCCAAGCAGCTAGATGCACAAGTGTTGTGAAAAGATAATTGTTTTATCTTGTAGTTGTGTTAAATTATGTGTTTAATTGTTGTGCATAAATTATATGTATTTGGAAGTAATTTATATGCGATTACATTGAATTATTAGACTGCATTCATGTTGATTTTAATATGTTGTAGTTGCATCAAGTGAATGGTAGTAGACAATAGCTAAATTTGTTTCAATTCGTAGCTGAAAGTTATAGGAAACTAGTTACATGTGAATGAACTTGTTTTTATCTAGTTGTAATTTACATTTTTATGTATATTTAGATACCATAATGTAACGTACCCCAACCCATTCAAGGGACATACTTCTTTGCAAGTGAAATATTTCAAAAATGTTAGCATAATAAATCTTGGTTAGTTCAGTTAGCCATAGGGGATATGAAAAAGATCAATGAGTTAGTTAAAGAATGTATGATAAACATGAATGTACTCAACACAAAGGTAGATGTAAACATCATACCATTGGGTTCATATGATTTTCTAATTGGCATAGATTGGTTGGAAAAACACCATGTTGTCCTAGACTATTACAACAATCACACGTCCTGATAAAGAAGGGAAACAAGCAAAGATTCAGGTCATTCCAAGAGTTGTATCTATTAGAGAGATTTCAGCTATGCAGTTAAAGAAGATTTTTAGGAAGGGATGTCAGATTTTTGCAGCCGATATGGAAGAGACACCCAAAGATAAATTGGAAACAATTGAAGATCATCTGGTCTTAAAGGATTTTGAAGATGTTTTTAGAGAAATTTCATGATTTCCACCAAAGAGAGACATTGATTCCTCTATTGATTTGGTACTAGGAGTTTCCCTAGTGTCCAAGACACCTTACAGAGTGGGCACACCATAATTGAAGGAGATGTAGATGCATCTTGAGGAGTTGTTAAAGAAGGGTTATATATGCCCAATTCTGTCACTTTGGGGAGCCCCAATTATTTTTGTGAATAAGAAATATGGAACCTTAAGTCCGTGTATTGATTTCAGACAACTTAACAAGGTCACCATAAAGAGAAAGCATCATTTTTCAAGAATTGATGACTTATTTGATTAGTTGAAAGGTGTCGGAATATTTTCAAAGGTTGATTGGAGATCATGTTATCATCAAGTAAGGATAAAAGAAGAAGACATTAGCAAGACAACATTTAGGACAAGGTATGTGAATTATGAATTCATGGTAGTTCCATTTGGACTATCAAATGCCCCAACATTGTTTATGTGTTTGATGAATGGAGTGTTCAGAGAGTACCTGGAAAAGTTTGTAATTGTGTTCCTAGATGATATACTCATGTAATCTAAGTCGGAACGGGAACATGAGAAACATTTAAGAATGATGTTGCAAGTTTTAAGAGAGCATAAATTGTATGCTAAGCTAAGTAAGTGCATCTTTTATCAAAATAATATTCACTACTTGGGGCATATAATTTCAACAGATGGGACAAAATTTGATCCTCAAAAGATAAAGTTTGTTAGAGGATGCTCAATGCCAAAGAATTTCATAGAGGTTAGATCATTCATGGGTCTTTCCAGTTTTACCAAAAGGATTCTCAAATATTGCAAGTCCAAACACTTCTTTGGAAAAGAAGAGAATGAAGTTTGAATTTACTTCCAAGTGTGAAGAAAGTTTTCACATGTTGAAAGAAATATTGACAAGTGCACCCATATTGAATATCGTATATTCAAATGAATATTTTTTTTTGTGCACTGATTCTTGCATGGAAGGGCTTGGGGAAGTTCTCGATCAAAAGGATCATGTGGTATACTATGAGTCTAGAAAACTAAAGGAGCATGAAATAAATTATGCTACACATCAATTGGAGTTAGAGACTATTGTACATGCATTAAAACGTGGAGAGATTACCTTATGGAGAATAAATTCAAGATAAGGACAAACCATTGTAGTCCAAAACACTTGTTTGGAAAATCAAAACTAAATTCCAAAAAAACTAGATAGTTGGAATTTCTGAGTGAATATGACTTTGAAATTAAACATTTAAAAGGAAAGGAAAATCAAGTGGCTGATGCAATCAGCAGGAGAGCTCATAAAGCTCATATTCCATCCATCATCATGTACAGGATAGATATGAAAAAAAGAATTGTTGCATCAGTAAGTTAAGATCAACAATATGTAAAAATAAAAGAGATATTACATGAAAGTAATTTTCAGCAGAAATTTAATTCTTATGAGCTAAAAGAAGATGAAATTCTCATGTACAAAGAAAATGTGTATGTGTCGAATTCCAGTGAGCTGAAAAATGCAGTTCTGAAGGAAATGCATAATGTCCCATATGTTGGGCACCCAGGATATCATAAAACAATTGCAGTTGTAAGAAGCCAATACTTTTGGCCAGGAATAAAAAATGAAGTGGCTAATTACAAAGCCAGATGTCTAGAATGTCAAAAAGTAAAGACAAGACATAGACACCTAGCAGGTTTTCTACAACCATTTCCCATTCTAGAATGGAAGTGGGAAGTTGTCACATTTGATTTAATTACTAAGCTTCCCAGAACAATGAAGCAACATGATTCCATCATGGTGGTGGTGGATACATTGACTAAGGAAATGAATTTTATTCATGTGAAGACTACACAGAAGGAAACAAATATTGCAAAAATATATATGAGAGAATTTTCTAGGTTATATGGAGTTCCTAAGGAAATAGTTTCAGATAGAGATCCAAAGTTTACTTCGAATTTTTTGAAGGGTTTTTTCAAAGGATTTGAAAAAATTTTGAATCTAATTACAACGTATCACCCAGAGTCAGATGGGAAAAAAGAGAGGACTAATAGGATAATTGAGGACATGCTTAGAATGTGTGTAATGGATCAACCATCAAAGTGGGAAGATTATATTCATTTAGTCCCATCTCAGGGGTGACCCACTGCTGAGAGTTTTGCGCAACGTGGTCTAAAGCTGGGAGGATCATGGAAGGTCTACACACAGCTGGTGGTATTCTATCAAAGATAAGTATCAATTGTGTGTTAATTTAAATGTTGTTTATTTATACATGTGTTTATGTTTATGGGTTTTTCCTATGTATCTTGCATGTATATTTGTATTGTTATTTCTGCATGATTCTAGGCATTTCCCCATAGTATTTGTATTTGTTAATAATTTTGTATAGAATCCATAATTTTTCTATAGCATATCCCAGCAGGTGGCTAGGGCGGTCACAATATGGTATCAGATCTTAGTAAGAGTGTTTCATGGAGTAGCATGGCATGACCTCGGTGGCTGGGTATGTTACAATTTTGTATCAAAGCTCCAGTTTTCAATACTGATCCTGGATGGGCCAAGTAAGTTGAAATTGAAGAAAAATTTCACAGAGAATCATTTTTGAAAAATCCAAATTTTGAGTTACAAAGTGTCAGAGAGTGTGAGGAGGGTGCTAAGAGCACACCTTGACCTTGTTTCAAATCTCAGGAGGTGTAGTGGTTCAATAAACCACAGTAGTCATTGGATCCAAGCGCGAAAAAACAAGGGTTAGCGGATCAGGGTAAGAAGCAAGGACATTAAACCCTCAATTCCTTTGAACTTCACCACTCTAGTTGTTTTAATTTTTTATCGTAAAAGAGGAAAAATCCCCAAAGTTTTGAAGTCCCAAAGTGAATCTATGTCATAGATCACGAGGAGAAGTGTAAGCCATCGAATTTGGCTAAGGATAGATCTGGGCCATCAGATCAAGCATGGACTAGGAGAATAAGCATTGTGGAGAATATCAGATCCTAGCCATCATATCTGCGTATGAGAGATATTGATCTATAGATCAAACGAAAGTTTGTATGTTCGACACTCTGGGAGAAAAGAGTCCTTGCGTTATTAGGTGGAAATCTCCTGAAGTCTCAAACTCCAGAGTAAATCCTGACCATTGGTCGTCAGGGATACGTGTCCACATATTAACGATTATTCTCTAATCCGATGTTCAGGAGATTAGTAGTGTTATGTTTATAAGTCCTCTAAAGCACGAAGTTTCGAAGCTCTGTAGCCCCAAAGCTTCGGATAATGTATATTAAGAAATTCACCAGTTCGACATTCAAGTATTTTGAAGTGTTTTGGTGTGAGATCCTCTAAAGCCCGGTGTCCCGAAGTCTCAGAGCACCAGAGTGACATGGTATATTGATGTCAACTAGGGTGACATGGACCCATATTATGCGTGCCATGTGTCATCCTGTTTCATTCTTTTCATAGATTTTTTGTACCAATTGGAACTTGACATGTGTCACCCATCGGTTGGGCCACGTGTCATATCCATATTTTTTACATGTAGCACCCCAGTGCATATTTTCTAAGGAGACTACGTAAGTTCAGAAATTTGACATTCGAGAAAATTGCAGTATGTTGTTGCAAGAACCTCTAAAGTGCAAAGATCTAGAGAGCCTCTCCAAGATTTTTTGAGTTCAGTGTTTGAGGAACTTAGCGTGTTGTGTAGTCCAAACTTATGAAGTCCGAAGTAGAGGAGCCCCAGAGTAACGAAATGCCGAAGCGCCAATTTGATAATTTGCTAGTTCGGCGTTTGGGAGAAGTGTGGTGTTATGTTGGAAAATATCTCAAAGCTCTGAAGAAGTACCATTCAAGAGTTCACCAATTTGGCATTCAGGGAAATTGGGACGTGTTGAAGGAGAAACCTATGAATCCTAAAGTTTTGTAGCCCCAAATTATCGAAGCTATGGATAAGCATCTTTTGTCTAAGTGCTTGGTCATAGCCTGTGGTCATTTGATATTTTGGCCTAAGTAAAGGGGGCTAGTGACCAAATTTTTTATTTTAAAGATAGAAAGGGTCTTTGAGAAGGAGCCCATAAGCTTTTGATTTGTATGGACTTGAATTAAAGATAAACCACAAGATCCTATGAACCTTAAGAGATGATTCAACACAAGATCTAGGAGCTAATGTCGCTTACAAAGAAGATCCGTTGTATAGGGATTTCCATCACAGAAGGCCAATCTTCAAATGACCATAACTTTCTTCTCAAGACTCGAAATTTAGCAAGGAAGCAGGAGTTGGAAAGGTATTGAGTATTAGAATATAATTGTTAAGCCAGAAAATCGATCTGGACAATCATTTTCTCAAAAAATTAGAAGAAAGAAGTATGATGCATTATTAACCATAATTTTTCATAATTTCATGCAATTGATGAATTAGTTAGCCTAACGATTTTTTGTTGGCTTCACATTTTGCATATTTAACAGCTAGATCAGAGTAGGATTAACACAGAGTGTATAAAAATGGAAGTTAGACAGGGGGCATACAACTAGGAAGATGATATCAGAGGGATGGATGTCCATATGGATAATCAAGGTACAAACTCAAATGGAAACGGAGAAGGAAAGGAAGAAAACATGAACTTGGTAGAGACCATTAAAAATTTGAAAAAGTATGTCCAAATTTTTAAAATTGACAATGAAAGGCTTATGAAAGTGAAAGAACAGCAAGAGGAATTCAACATAAAGTTAATGCAGAGCTTGGATAGAATAGAAAATAATATGGATAAGGATAATGACTCAAGCAGATCAGGAAGTCACAGGTCTCTTGATGAGAAAGGAAGAACAAGAAGTGTTAGAAAACACCACCATCACTCCCTAAGGCATTCCACAAGGAGAGGACATATTATCTCAAGTCCATCCCCTGTCAGGAAGCATAAGAAGAGGACTGGGGTGGATGAGATGCAAAGACAATTGAACAAAATCTAACCTCCTAGATTTGATGGTGAGCAAAAGAAGGATGAATATGTTGAGACATGGATTCTTGGCATGAGAATGTATTTTCAATTACATAATTACTCTTCACATGAAGAAGGAAGAATTTCCATCTATCAAATCATAGGAAAGGCATGCATGTCATGGGACCAAATTTTGCAGGTGCAACACATTAAAGCGAAAAACGTTACTTAGAAGGAATTCAAGAAGTATTTTCAAAATAAATACTTGACTAAGAGATACTATGACAAGACAATGAAGGAGTTCTTTAAACACAGGCTAGGGAGTATGAATATATATGAATATGAAAGAAGGTTTTTGGAACTGCTAAAGTATGCCTCTTTCACAAAGGATGAGGCATTTAATATTCAAAGGTATTTAAGTGGGTTTTCATCATTAATCAGTGACAAGATACAATATGATGATCTCAAAACATTGGATGAGACCATAAGGTGAGATAAATGTCTTTATGATCAACATAAATGAAGATCTTCTTTCCAAAAATATTGGGAAGATAAGAAGAAATACAATATGGAATAGAGGAAGAAGGGGACTAAGCCACCATTCTTCGGAAATAATCCCTAGCAGAAGTCAGCTTCTAGAGAACCTAGAATGATTGAGACAGGGGGGTAAAGGCTAATGAGGCCACCTATTCAATGTTGCGGTTGTAAGGGAGATCATAATTATAGAGATTGTCCCCACAGGGATGAAAAGGTGAGGATTGTTCACAATGTGCAACAAGCTGAAACAATGGAGGACATGGGCATAAGTAGACCTAGGATTTATGCAACTCTGGACAACAAGAAAGTAGAGTTTTAGTCACATATGATTGATATTGGATTACTAAGAGGGGGGGTGAATCAGTAATGAACAATTATACCAATTATTAATCCTTTAAACCACAAAGTATATTATTTTACTTAATCAACCATGTTCATATGTTCATCATTAATATCTTACTGTATAATAATAACTAACATTCATCGGTTCATAATAAACAATAACAAACACATCCACATAATGCACAATACAACAATATTTACGTGGAAACCCAAAGCAAGAGAAAAAAATGAAATGCTTTTCTTATGTGTCAAGAATTACATTCAAGGAAACACCAACTTCCAATTCTCCAGATACAATTGGAAGGAGGCTTTGACCCCCTAGTCTCGTAGTCTACAATGTTAGGGAATCTCCAACTCCCTAATTCTCTATCTACAACCAGAAGGAGGCTACAACCCCCTATGTTCTCCGACTACAACAACAAGATGGCTACAACCACCTATCCTTGCCCCATCCAACCACCCTTAATTATAAGTAGAATGATGGAACCACTATCACACTATCATTTTGAGACATACCGATGTAAACCTGTACCAATCAACTTGCACCAAACAACCTATAACAACCTGTACCAAACAACCTGTAATCAACATGTACCAATAACCTGTAAAAAACCTGTACCAATAACTTGTGCCAACATGTACCATGCATCAACATGTACCTCAACCTGTATCATAAAAAAGTGCATCAGCCATGCACCAAACCTGTACAAATAGCTTGTCACAACAACCTGTCCAAACAACCTGTCTCATCAATCTTATCAACCAAATCAGATCTACTCACCAAGATCAATCACCAAGACAACTCTCAACCATATGCACAATATCATCAAGATACGCATCAATCAAACAGATAAAAAAAACTCATAATCATCACCAAGATCAATATTTTCTTCTAATAATATACCAAGACAAGTATGCTACATCATCCATAAACCATGTGTCAACAATACTACTAACAAGTTCTTTCAACCATGTACCAAATATGTACCAATCATGCTTCAACTACACATCAACTATGACTCATCAAGATGTACCAACATCATCAACTATACGCCTCATATATGTGCCAACTCATCAACTACTTGTCGCAAGCATGTACCCAACATGTACCTCAACCATATACCAAATACATATACGAATATAACTATCAAAAATTTTCTAGCAATACATCACATTATCAATAACCAAATACCATAAACCCTTACATCAAACCATGTGCCATAACATCACTTTTATGTAGCCTCAAGGAGGTATCATTCATAAGCCAATAATATACCAATACCACTAAGAAGTTTCTCTCACAATGCACCACAAGATATGCCAATAAATCAAACTAAGTCCACTAACAATATACTTCAATATATCTGCATCAAAACCATTCTACAACAAGACCTAAACATCCAAGAGGGCATCCAATTGATTTACAATGAAAACCCTCAACCAGATTCATAAGTTCAACAATACATATATGAAAACCATACCTTTTTATTCTTGTAGCATTCTACAACCGCGATTTCGTGGCCGCAATTCTGTTTCCTTGAGTCTGCTGACTACATTTTTCTGTCACGGTTTTTCTGCCACACTTTTCCTACCATGATTTTTCTACCGCACTTTTCCTTCTGCACTTTATCTACCACATTTTTTCTGATGTACATTTCCTGCCATAATTTTTCTTTTGCACTTTTTCTGCCACACTTTTCTTGCCGCAATTTTTCTGCTGCACTTTTCTGTATCAATAATACCTTCCCAAATAACATTTCACAAAATAGATATTCAATAATATTCAATAGGTTCTATGGGATACCCTTTCTCTCTTATTTATACTCTCCAAGTAGCTTCCTCTAGAAGTATCAATGTTTGTCCACTTAACCATTTTCTCCACTTAACTTAACCAATTTCCACAAATAGTAAGTTCTCCACTCCTAGTTGCAACTAAATTTATTATTTAATTAATTTATTTTGAAACCACTTTGACTTATCCACAAATAGTAAACTCCCCACTTCTTGTTGCAACCACTTTATTATTTAAATAATTTATCTTTGCAACCACTTTGACTACTTTATTATTTAAATAATTGATCTTTACTCACAACTTGTTGAAACTAACATTTCTATAATTAGTCAATTCATGAATTCTTTTCCCTTAACTAACTTCTTATTGTTGCAAGCACTTTATTATTTAATTTATTTCTTGGTCAACCACTTATTAGAAAAACAGGACCGTGGAGCAATAAAATAAAACGAATGTGGAAACAAAACACCGAAGATACACAATACAATAGAGACACAGATTTACGTGGTTCACCTAGTGAGGGCTATGCCCAACAGAGAAATTTACAGGCCCTTCCTTTATTATTATCCGGCATATGAAGGGATACAACCTACAACAAACCCATTGTAACTTCCTCTTCTTTCTCTCACAGTCTCATCTCAGAATACAATATTCGCTATGTTGCATAGCCGCAATACATTTCCCTCATAACAGAGGGTTTCCTTCTAGGGAAAAAAACCATAACATAATTTCTACTGTTAGAAATGCAACCTTATAACAAATGGTCCAGATTTACAATGAAATTATAATATACATTTACAAGGCAATTTTTCCTTTCGGGGGCTTCGCCCCTGAACCCCCCAGACCTCGCAGAGGGGGTACCCCCTCTCTGCACTCCCCTGTGTGGAAGAGGGTACATACTTCTAGGGTGTAAAGTATTTATGGGGTATAAACACAGCTAAAAAACACAAGACCTATGAATCAAGAAGATAATCAAGCTCCACAACCAACAATATCCCACTTGGAGACTAATCTCAACAACTCCACCACCGCTGTATATGCTAGACTCTGAACCTTCTTAGACTTGGAAAATTTCTCATCTTCATCTTCATTCTTGAAGATCAACTAAAATTGAGTAGGAACTTAGTTTCTCTCTGGTTACTCCCTTTGTTAACATGTCTACAAGATTCTGGCTAGTGTGTATCTTTTCCAAATTCAAATGTCCATCTTCCAAGGCAGATCGTATGAATTGGTACCTCAACTTTATATGCTTAGTATTCGAGTGGAAGGTTGAGTTCTTTGCAAGATGAATTGCACTCTCACTGTCACAGTACTGTTGGATCATGTTGTCATTAATGCCAATGGTTTGATTACTTGAGAGATTGTTGGATCATCTGTCATTGATGCAAATGGGTTGGTTTGATTGATGTCATTGATTGATGTCAAGTAATTGATTGATTGATGATTGATGAATAATTGAATATGAATTGATGAGAATGATAGATGTCCAAGTGGAAACCAACTAATATGATGACATTAATGAGAATAATAGATGTCCAAGTGGAAACCAATTGATATGATGCCATTGATGAGAATGATAGATGTCCAAGTGGAAACCAATTGATATGATGCCCTTGATGAGAATGATAGATGTCGAAGTGGAAACCAATTGATTAAGATGGATCATTGATATGATGCATTGATGAAGATGGATCAATGAGTTGTCATGATGCATAGTTGATATATATGATGCAGTGGTGTATTGATGCAAAGATGAATCATTATTATCTTATCATGGTTGATAAGGTGCACAAATGAATGAACTCCAAAGTGGTCCCCTTATGGTGAAATCCCTCACGGGAAGATGCTTTACAGATTGAGTTATCCTAGGAGAACAGTTCGAGGGCCCATGCTTGTATGTGGAATAATGAGATGAAGATCAATGAAGTTGTTGGTGAAACTATCCTAGATGGATAGTGCTTGTCATGCCATTTCCGGTGGTATGTGGAATGTCACATAAATCCTCACGGTTTGAGAGTTATGGCCTTATGAAGTTGGAGGACCCCCATATGAAGGCTTGAAGCCCCCAAGGTCAAAGAGGTAAAAGTGATTGAAAAGAAGAAATCACTATTTAAATGATAAATTAAAGTGACAAAATCAGGAAAGATTATTTAAATGATAAAATGAAGTGACAAAATCAAGAAGGAATATTTAAATGATAAAGTATTGGAGAACGTTCTATTCATGGAAAGTGGTTAACCCTAAAATAAGGAAAATAGGTTAAGTAACCTTAAAATGGGTTAAGTAACCTAAATTGGGTTAAGTTACCTAGAGGATGAAAGTATAAATAAGAAGCTAGGATCTCTTGTAAAATTTACATGTGGTAAGAATCCTTTTTGTGGATCAATGGAGAGCTTCTTGTGAATACCTTGTGGAGTATTGATGGAGAGATTTTGTGAGAGCATCATATTGGTGTGGATCTCTTGAGCATGATTGAAGATATATTATGAGGAAGAGAGCGAGATGAGGATCTCATGGATGCATCGAAGGTTCGACAATGTCGGAGATCTTGACGACAAAAGTCTCAGATTCACATAAAACCCTATTTTCTGATGTCCACGCGGGTTGTCTATGTATAGGGTGCATGTACACATGGGATGGCTATGTATAGGGTGAGTGTACATGCAGGCTGATTGTGTACTGGGAGCGTGGAGTGGATAAAATCATGGAGATTTTTGTTTGAGTTGGTGCCAAGCTCTTGGATGATGAGGCAGGTTCCAGATATGCATTCTATGGCTACAGATCTATTACTGAGACACCGGTATGGTTACATTATTGTCTTGATGGATACTATTGTTTGATGTGTTGTGAATTCTTAGGGAATTCTTGGTATGGCATCTATGATGTGGTTCAGTTTGGTTGATTTGGTTGATGGAGTGAGCATCACTCTTGTGATTCAGTAGTGACATGACTACTATGGTATACTATTTATTTATACATGATTGAGATAGCATTCATACTGATTTATTGTGGAGCATGAGCAAGCTATTGGAGAGCTTGGATGTGTTGTGACTGGTTGTGGGTCAGTTTGGATAGTGGAAGACATAATAGAAAGTGATTGCAGGTTGCAGAGGATCTGAGCATGTGAAGAAAAGAAAAACCCTGGTTGTTTAGAAGCATATACTTGTTTCATTATACACTGGTTTCATTCACACGCAGGTTGTAGTGAGACAGAGCATGTGCACACACGGGCTACACTACTGACAGGTCGCGTACCTGTTGACAGATTGATATCTGTTGAGGATTGTTGCCTCATTTTAGTTGGTGCTGAGAATGTAAGATGAGTCTTTCATATAGAGTTGGTGCTCTTGCAGAGTTGTACTCTATTAAGTTCACCCCCCTCAAAGTGTGCTAGGTGTGTCCAATAATTGGTATCAGAGTAGGCCTTCACTACAAGCCTTAACAAGCTTGAAGGAGATCCATAGACACACAAATGGATGATGAAGTTCCAATCCTTTATGAGGAAAACCATTCTTCTTCGAGAATAGAGATGAGAGTGTATTTGAAGATAATGGGAGCAACTATTTGGAAGGCAACCATCGGTGGATATGTAATGTTGAAGAACAATTCAAAGTTTGCAACTCAAAGGGAAGGAAAGAAGAATGATGCATTGGCTCTCAAGACCATTCTTAGTGGACTCTCAAGCCCTATAAAAGAGAGCATGGGACAATGCACTTCCTCCAAGGATCTATGGCTAAAGCTAGAAGAGACATATCAAAGAAAGGAAGAGAAAGAATAAATTGAAGACCACTCCATCAAGATCATCAAAGGTAAAGAATCATCAAAAACTCTTGAATGCATTATTTCTAAATGTGATTTTGAAAACATTTCAAGTGAAGATAAAGAATCAAGTGATAATAGCACAAAGGAATATCTTGAAGATGAAGGCAAAGCATTATGTGTTGATGTTGGCAAAAAGGAAGAAAGTGAAGATACTTCAAATGAAGGTAAAGAACCCTCAAAAACCCTTGATTGCAATGATGCTGATGAATTTTTCTCTACAAGTGAAGAAGAAGATGTATAAATAGTATGTGTAAAGTTTGATGGTATTTATCCTATGAAAAGAATAGAAGGAAATCTATTAAAACTTCAAAAGGAAATTGAAGAGGGTTTATATAGATATAGAAGTGATCATTATTATATAAACTATAACTATCTTTCAGATAACACTAAGAAGTTTCTTAGGAGAAGTCTAAGGCACATATTGATCCGGATTTATGTAGGAACACAATGGAATATAGAAATACACATAAACGCAAAGATGCAATGGAAATAAGACTTCATTTCATTAATAACAAATGACTGAAATATGCTTACAGACAGAATGGAAATAAACTAGTTGGTGCGCTGGTAGCTTATCTCTGAGAAGAGATGTGGTTGTTACTAGAATCCGTGAGAAGATGATTACAATGAGGCTCTAGAGGCCTTTTTACAATAGACAATAATGCCAAAAGTCATAGACATCCAAAAACCTAACCCTAGGAGATAAAGCACCAAAAGTCATGTGGGCCTCGTTTGGGTAAGTTAGTACATCAACTTCCCGAGGTCATAAATTTTGCATACGATCTTCGTTTTAGGTGTGTGATAGTTCGTTGGAAAGGTATCGTCGAGGATATTATGCCTTCGGCTGTATTTGAGAACCTAAAAAACTTCATTTAGGCCCTCAAAATGGCCCCGGAAGTTAAACCTGCTAAAAATAGTAAATTGCCAAAATTGTCAGAAAACTATTTTGAGCCAGTCGGAAAAGGTGGGTGGCCACCGATATCCACCTGGATCAATCCTCCCTCCTTAGGAAGAAATGGTCCCCATTGCGTTGAGTTCCTCCATGAGATGAGGAAACTTCTGCTGAACTTGTTCCCTAGTGAGCAATTTTCCTTGGTGAAGGAGTTGGCCTGCTTTGACAACTCGATATAGCGGTATCCTTTGTTTTCGGGTGTGCTTGATCTATGTATCCATGATCTGATCAGTTTTGGCTTGTTCCATGCAGTCTAGATTTAACTTTGTTGGTGTGAGTTTTTCTTCCATGTCGGATGTGTCTAGTAGAGGTGGAAAGTAGGGCCGAAGGCAGTCCACATTAAACACTGGGTGCAGACCAAGGAATGGTGGAATGTTGAGCTCAAAGGCATTTTTCCCTACAACCTTGGTGAGGGTGTACGACCCATATCGAAGTGGACGAAGCTAGTGGTGGGGTCCAGCGAGGTGCTTCTTTTGCAAATGCAGCCACACTTTGTCGCCCACTTGGAAGTTGTGTGGCACCTGATGTTGATCATGTCGTTGCTTGTACTTAGCATTGGCTCTGTCCAAGATGTCATGAACCTATTGGTGGATGTGTTGAATGTGCTCAATGAAGTTGTTTTCCTTATC
>ML782315.1:167290-181477 GCA_009831015.1 Picea engelmannii | reverse complement strand
CATACAAATTGGAGCTGCCTGCATCTTCACGAGTACACCCAGTTTTCCATGTTTCATGCTTAAAGAAGGTTATAGGCGACAAGATCCTAGTTCAAACTATATTTCCAAAACTTGATGAGGAAGGAAAAATCATATTGGAGCCTGAACCCATCACTGACACAAGAATTCACCAACTGAGGAATAGATCCATTTCAGAGCATCTCATTAAATGGAGGAAACTACCAATTGAATATTCCACTTGGGAAGATGAGTCTTTTATAAAAAAGCATCCAGAGTTACTCAAGCATTGCGGACAACAATTGTCTCAAGGGGAGGGGCATGCTAAGCCCTAATATTGTCTCATTACCTCTTAATTGGGGCATATTATATTAGTAATGTTATTTTATATATGTCGGCTTT
Organism: Picea engelmannii; assembly: GCA_009831015.1. Classification (NCBI taxonomy): domain Eukaryota; kingdom Viridiplantae; phylum Streptophyta; class Pinopsida; order Pinales; family Pinaceae; genus Picea; species Picea engelmannii. Next base: position 181,078 of record ML782315.1, on the reverse strand, counting down.
AGGCCATTAGTTGTAATTATACCTCCTAGTCTCCTATATATACCAAGGATACATTTTCATTTTGAATCATCTTGTACTTGAACATTTAAGTGGGGTAAAAGGAGGTTGCCCCCTCGAAGAGGCTTATTATCTGAAATTCTCTCTTTTTCAAGGCTTGAGTACTTTTTCTGAGGATTTTCTATGCTATATTGATATTTGGTTCTTAACATATTATCTATCAATATCTTCTCTCTCATTTCTTATTTTTCCTTCTATGATGCTATGTTGGCTTCCAAATACTGCTTTTGATCTTCAACATTTTCTTCGATCTTTCTATATTTTTCTAGATGAGTTCTTAACTTCTCAATGACCTATTGGGATTCTTCAAAAATGTGAACACTTTCCTTTTGTTTCATCAATTGTTTCTTGAGTGACTTGTTTTCTTCTCTTTCTTTTCTTAGTTCATCTAAAGAACTTATCAATTTTGCATCGTAATTGTCTTCTATTTCAATTAGTTTTTTCGTCTCATTTCCTTCATGGCATTCCATTTCAAGATTTCTGTGTTTTTCACAATTAAAGAAAAAAAAATACTTATGTTGATTATGTACTCTTCATCTTCTAAATATGTTTGAAATTATGAAAATATTTCTTCTTGATATGTACCTGCATCTTCTTTGACATTCTATGACCCTATGATGGGTGAAGAATATATATTATGTAAATTATCCCAAAGTTTTGTAGTTGATGAACATTTACCCACTTTGTCCTTTACTGAATCATATAGTTCTTCCAAAATGAAATCCATCGCAATTTTGTTATTTCATTTTAGTTCCTTCTTTGATGTAGTCTTTTCCCTTTTTGAACTATCATATCCTATAAAAACTAATTGCCAAATATCATATGTTTCTGCCTTTAAAAATAATTTTGTCCTTCCTCTCCATATCTTATACTTTAAACCATTCTGACCATTAAACAATGGTACTCCATTCTCAGAATAATCCATGATCTCCTTCCAGTGGTTCAACTGTTTCCTGAAGGAACCAGATTTGATACCAAATGTTGTATTACTAAGAGGGAGGGGTGAATTAGTAATGAGAAATTATACCAATTATTAATCCTTTAAACCATAAAGTATATTATTTTACTTATTCAACCATATTCATTTGTTCATCATCAACATATTACTGTATCATAATCATTAACATTCATCAATGCATAATAAACAATAACAAACACAACCACAAAATGCACAATACATCAATATTTATGTGGAAACCCAATGTGGGAGAAAACCACGGAATGTGTTTCTTATATGTCGAGAATTACATTCAACAAATCACCAACTTCCAATTCTCCATCTACAACTAGAAGGAGGCTTCGAACCCCTAGTTTCTCAGGCTACAACCTGAGGGAATCTCCAACTCCCCAATTCTCTAGCTATAACTAGAAGGAGGCTACAACCCCCTATGTTTTCTGAATACAACCGGAAGGTGGCTACAACCACCTATCCTTTCCTCGTCCAACCACCTTGAAATATAAGTGTAATGATGGAATCACTGCAACACTATCAATGTGAGATATACTGATGTAAACATGTACCAATCAACCTACACCAAACAAACTGTAACAACCTATACCAAACAAACTGTAATCAACCAGTACCAATAACCTATAAACAACCTATACTAATAACATGTGCCAACATGTACCATGCATCAACCTGTACCTCAACCTGTACCATAAAAAATTTCATCAACCGTGCATTAAACCTGGAAAAATAACCTGTCAAAACAACCTATCCAAACAACCTATCACAACAACCTGTCTCATCAATCTTATCAACCAAATAAGATCTAATCACCAAGATCAATCACCAAGACAACTCTAAACCATATGCACAATATCACTAAGATGTGCATCAACCAAGCATATCACAATAACTCATAATCATCACTAAGATCAATACGTTCATCTAGTATTATACCAAGACAAGTATGCTACATCATCCATAAACCATGTGTCAACAATACTACTAACAAGTTCCTCCAACCATGTACCAAGTATGTACCAATCATGTATCAACTACACATAGACTATGACTCATCAATATGTACCAACATCATCAACTATACACGTCATGTATGTGCTAAATCATCAACTACTTGTCTCAAGCATGTACCCAACATGTACCTTAACCATATACCAAATACATATACCAATATAACCATCAAAAGTTCGTTATCAATACATAACACTATCCATAACCAAATACCATAAACCCTTACATCAAACCATGTGTCATAAACTCACTTTTATGTAGCCTCAATGATGTATCATTCATAAGCCAATAATATACCAATATCACTAACAAGTGTCTCTCGAAAATGCACCACATGATATAATGATAATTCAAACTAAGTCCACTAACAATATACTTCAATAGATTTTCCTCAAAACCATTCTACAACAAGCCCTAAACTTCAAGAGGGCATCCAACAGATTTACAAGGCAAACCTTCAACCAGATTCATAAGTTCAACACTACACATATGAAAACCATACATTTATCTTCTTGTAGCATTCTACTATCATGATTTCGCTGCCGCGATTCTGATACTGTGAATATGTTGCCACAATTTTCTATTACAGTATCAGCTGCAGCTGAAGAAAAGTAATAGAAAAGGTTGTCAAATATTTGCAACTCATATGGAAGAGATAGCTAAAGATAAGGTGTCAAATATTGAAGATTATGTAGTCCTAAAATATTTTGAGGAAGTATTTAAAGAAATACCAGGATTACCCCGTAAAAGAGATATTGATTTATCCATTAATCTGATGCTTGGAGTAGCTCCAGTATCTAAGACCCCTTACAGGATGAGTACACCAGAATTAAAGGAGTTACAAATGCAACTTTAAGAGCTTATGAAGAAGGGGTATCTACTCCAAAGTGTGTCACCTTGGGGTGATCAAGTCCTATTTGTGAAGAAGAAGGATGGAACATTGAGACTTTGTATTGACTTCAGGAAATTGAACAAGGTATTTGTAAAGAATAAGTATCCTTTTCCAAGTATCGATAACCTCTTTGATCAATTGAAGAATGAAAAAATATTCTCCAATATTGATCTCAGGTCAGGTTATCATTAGGTAAGAATTAAAGAAGAAGACATTAACAAGACTTGTTTTAGAAAAAGGTATGGACATTATGAGTTCACAGTGGTTCCATTTGGGTTATCAAATGCACCAACTATCTTCATGTGTTTAATGAATGTTATTTTCAGAGAAGACTTAAACAATTTTGTCATTGTCTTTTTGGAATGAAATTCCTATATATTCTAAGTCGTAAGAAGAGCATGAGAAACATTTGAGTATGGTACTACATGTATTAAGGGAGCATAAATTTTATGCCAAATTGAGAAAGTGCTCATATTATCATAACCAAATTCATTAGTTGGGGCATATCATATCAAAGGAAGGGATAACAATGGATCCTGAAAAGATTGAGGCCATTATAGGATGGTCAACAACTTATAATGTGACATAAGTCAGATCATTCATGGGCCTTGCAGGCTACTACATAAGATTTATTACAGGATTCTCAAATATTTCACACACGATCACTTCATTGCAAAAGAAGTTAGTGAAGTTTCAGTGGACATTGGAGTGTGAAAAGAGTTTCCAACACTTGAATCATTTATTAACTAGTGCTCCAATACTAAGGATTATTGATCCAAATGAAGACTTCATTGTATGCATAGATGCATGTAAAGAAGAACTTGGTGGAGTCCTTAATAAAAATGGGTATGTTGTATGTTATGAATCAAAGAAGTTGAAGCATCATGAAAGGCATTATGTCACTCATGATTTTGGACTTGGAAGCCATAGTGCATGCCTTGAAGAAGTGGAGGCACTACCTCATGGGGAAAAGGTTTGAGTTGAGGACAGACCATAATGTCCTGAAATATTTATTTGAACAACCAACTCTAAATGATAGGAAAAGTAGGTTGTTAGAATTTCTTAGTAAATATGACTTTTATATAAAGCATATCAAAAAGAAAGTGAACAAGGTGGTTGATGCACTCAGCAGAAGAGTGCATTCATTTCATGCTATAGCCATTACTATGTACCAATCATATTTGAAAGATAGAATATTAGAGGCTGGAAAATCAGATTTGCAATACATGGAAATAATAATAAAATTACAACAAGGTATTTTGCAGTAGAAAAATGAAGACTACAAGTTGGGAAATGAGGAAATTATCATGTATAGAGGAAAAATTTATGTATCGAATTCCCAGGAATTGAAAAATATGATATTCAAATAAATGCATAATGTGCCTTATGCTAGACACCCAGGGTATCAGAAAACTATTGCAGCTGTCAAGATCCAATATTATTGGCCTGGCATGAAGAAAGAAGTTCTAGAGTACATTTCCAAATGTTTGGAGTGTCAAAAGGTCAAGTTTGAGCATAGACACCCAATTGGTTTTCTAAAAGCATTACCCATCCCCGAGTGGAAATGGGAAGTGGTAACAATGGATTTCATCACTAAACGACCTAGAGAAAATAGGCAGTATGATTCTATCATGGTAGTGTTGATATTATGGTAGTTGCGGGAGGTATTAACCTCCACATGTAACCCTAACAAGAATAGAATATTTTGGGAAGTAAAAAGAAACCCTAAAGCTTTCAACATAACCCTATAAGACAATTCGTCTAAAGGAAATATTTAATATTGAGTTTTTCTTCTCCAGAATGAGAAGTCGGCACAAACAACTAAGGAGGAGCAATATAAATACAGGATGCCAGACCTCATTTGATACACACAGCTCACAACTGCAGAAATGTAAGAGTGCGCACTACAGAAACTAAGTAAGTGCACAAGTCTGGAGAGTAGTTGCAACTGTAGCTACTGCAACCTATATTCTCGATTTAGGCTTGGAATTTTTCTTAGTTATGTTTTGGACTTTCTTCCTTGTGTGATAGCTCTAGAGAGAGTTACACTACATTTATTGACTATTAGTCTTAGGTTTTACTTCTAGAATTATTCTCTACCAATGTTAAGGTGCTCGAGGGGGGCTTCATCCTATGGTTGGGTGACAATATTTCTATATTGTCTATGGTTAAATGAGCACACCTACTATTTCTAATAGGTTATGGGCCCACACTATATTCAAACATTCTAACCACTGGAAGATAGATTGGGAAGATTTTATCAGCTACAATTGTAGTTGCATTCAAAAATTTTGTTGCAAAAACAAAACCCTAACCCTCTTGTTGAGGCACCTTAAGTGAAGAGATTGACCTAATTTTTCGATATCCTAGTGCACCTTAACCTAGCGCACCTCATGGTACTCTCAACAAGCTAAGACGTCAATTTTGTTTTTTTGGTCAAAGTCAAAGGTTGACCAAGTCAAATAAGTCATGACTTACACTATGAAGTCATAAAACAAGTTAGAAGAGGCTTCTAAATTCAGAGCATGGAACACAAAGATTGATCTCATCCTTTCAAAGAATAAAGTGTTGGATATTGTGAAAGGAAAAATTGTGGAACCATAGTTTGAAGAAGAAAAATAGAAGGAACCTTAGAACGTTGTAGTTATGGAGAAGTTCAAAGACAATGACATCAATGCCATGAGTATCATAGTGGAATCTATAAAATACCACTTGATACCCTACATCTCTCATATTGACTCATCTAAAAAGATGTACGATGCCCTAACTAACATCTTCTCAGTCAGAAACATTGGACAAGTAATGAGTCTGAAGAATTAGCTTCGTGACATGAAAATGAATGATGGTGATAGAATAACATCATACCTTGTGAGAATCTCTCACTTAAGAGATCAACTACAAGCTATTGAAGTAATCATTTCAGAGAAGGAACTGGTAAATATAGTACTTAATGGTCTTCCCAAGACATGGGATGCATTTGCTGCAAGCATGAACACAAGAAAGGAGTATCCCAGATTTGAAGAGATTTGGACTTGCTGTGAACAAGAAGAATAAAGTATTAACGCAAAAGAGAAATTGAAAAAAAAATACGATGATCAAGATTTCACAGTAAAGTTCAAGAATTTCATAAATAAGAAGAAGTTTGTCGCAAGGAAGAAAAAAAATCAAGAAAAGGATATGTCAAAAATACAATGCTTCAATTGTCGAAAATATGGTCACTACATGAACCATTGTCCTGAATTAAAGAAAAGGAAGGAAACAAATAAAGAAATAGTTGTCGAAGAAAGGGATCCCTCAAATAAAGTCAAGCAGGATAAAACAAACTTCTTCTTCTAAGACAAGGTAATAATATTCTTCAAAACCCTTGTATATATCATGTTTACATAGTTCTGGTACATATCATGTATATCTATTTCTTAGAAGAAAATATGTTCAGGGAAACAATGCATATGGAAGAATAAAAGGATAAGGATTGCTATTACAATGGCTACAAGCCAAGCAATACAGATGAGAAGATGAAGCATGTTGACAATATTTTGTAACAATTCATGTGGAAGCTATTATATAAGTAACAATTGTTAGATAAGCAAACATCAGAATCAAACCTAAAGAGACCCAGAAGAATTCAAAACAAAGGAAATTATAAAACGAATTGGGTCACCTTGCAGAATTCCAAAAGAAGAGCATTAATTCATGCATGAAGCAAGGATTAGGAGGGATATAATCCTAAATAATATGATCCATTGAGGATTATGAAGTATCTATCCATGTTCCCATTGAAACTAGCATCCATGAAAAGCAACATGTGTTCAATTTGACTTTAGAAGAAGTCTTCTTCGCAAAGAATCCTTAAAGTATCCTTGGTTGTCCATATACATCCATGATCCTATGATGAAAGGAAGAAGTTGGAATCTTTAAGGCATGGAATCTATAGAAAACTCCATGGACCCAACAGATAAAAAGAAACATGAGGAAGAACATGAAGATTCCAAGAGAGAAAGAAAATCCAGGACAACCAGTTATTATACCGAGAATCACAGGACTACCAGCTTGGTTTGAACCCACTAGAAGAAATGGAAGTTATGATGAAGAACAATATATGTAATAAATTGTGAAAAAGGATTATGAATGGAAGCATTGCGAGATTCAGAACTAGAAGTTCTTCCCGAAGGAGGAGAAGACTATGAAAACAACTTGTTCTCATAAACTAGATACACCTTTATCTAAGCTATTATATCTCTTGCATTATCCATGGATTGAAGTTTACATAATTTGGTTGTAAAAGACTGTTCTCCCAATAGAGAATTTGAGGAAGAAGCTTATATAAAGAAATCTCAAATTTTTGAGGTATACGAAAAAGAGACCCATGTATGAAGATATAAGAAGACCTTATATGGATTCAAACAACTTGATGCAGAGTATCGCATATGCAGCAGAAGTGTGGTGAAAACTTTCTATGATAGAGATAGTGTATCAGAATAGTTACTTAGAAGTCTAGGATGATGGATTGCTAATCCATGGAAAATTCTCATGATGTGAGAAGAAGTGCCACTTGGATATGTTTTAGTTTGAGCCTTGCCATAAATTCATGAGCTAGCAAGAAACAAAAGTGTTGAATTTGACCATGATATATATTGTAATGATCAAAGACACGTGAATCATTTAGAGAAAACTAGTGTTCCATCACATACCAAAGTACATTGAGATCAAGCATTACATTCTCCATGATGAAGTTTAGAAAAGAGAAGTGGTTCTCCAATATATCTCCATAGATGAGAAGATAACAAATATTTTGGTAAAACCTCTATCCAGGATGAAAAGTTTGCAAGATGGGACTCATGGAGATGACTTCCTTATCGAAAAAGGAAGAGATTAATCCCAAGTTGGGAGGGAACATTGATGTGTTATTGATTTATGGACAATCATTTTTTGGTTCGAAAATGGTCCAGTGGTGAAGATGCTTTTGGGAAAATCAAAACAACCCGCGACCATAATAGATGAAGACTGGGATGAGATCGATGCGAGAGAACTGAGTGCCATATGCCTGTGTTTGGTCGATGATGTTATGATCAACATTGTTGTAGAGAAGCATCAACCAATTTGTGGATGAAGCTGGAAATCCTATATATGACGAAATCCTTGACGAACAAGATCTTCCTGAAAAGGAAATTGTACAGTTTGCACATGAAGGAAGGTACTAAAATCACTGATCATTTAAATACTTTTAATACTCTTCTAGTCCAATTGACTAGCATGGGAGTGAAATTCGAATATGAAGACAAGGAAATTACATTATTGTGTTCTTTTCCTGCATCATGGGATCGATTTGTTACCTCTATTAGTTTCAACACAACAAAAAGTATTGAGTTTGATGTTATTGTTGGAGCACTACTGTCTGAGGAAACAGGGAAGAAAACCAATTCAGAAACCTCTACATCTGAGGTGATGATGGTCAGAGGAATACCTAACTAAAGAGGATAGGGTCAGAGTGATTTATCTCGATCAAATTCGAAGGGAAAAAAGAGAAAGATTAAGTGTTGGTTTTGTTGAAAATCAGGACACCTGAAGAAAGACTGTTGGAAGAGACAAAAAACCTCGAAAGATGACCCTCCAAAAGAAATGAAGGAAGTGAACGCAAATGAAACAGGTTCAGAAACAGGTTCAGAAACAGGTTCAGTTATGACTGATGAAGTTTTATCAATTAGTATTGGTTCACATCATGATCAACAATGGTTATTAGATTACAGTGCTTCAAATCACATGTGTCTTCGTAGACACTGGTTTGTTACTTACCAGTCTATAGATGATGGAATAGTTTATATGGTAAATGGTATCTCGTGTAAAGTTGTTTGAATTGGTAGCATTCGAATTAAGATGTTTGATGGAACTGTTAAAATACTAACTGATGTGATACATGTAGTTGAGCTTAGGAAGAACCTAATTTCTTTAGGAGTCTTAGACACTGGAGGATATAAGAGTATTGTTCAAGGTGGATTTATGAAAGTCTACAAAGGAATCCTACTGGTTATGAGAGTGAAGAAGGTTGGTAACCTGTTTCTGTTAGAAGGAACAACTGAGTCAGATCATGTGAAAACAATATCTAAGAACGACAATGATTCTGTTTGACTATGGCATCAACGGTTGGGCCATATGAGCGAACAGGGATTGAAGGTATTATCTGATCGCAAGTTACTTCCTAGTCTAAAGTATTTAAACTTAGATTTCTGCAAGCACTGTATCTATGTGTTAACGCTCTGTAAATTCCCAGAGGTTGTCGGAGAAGAAGAATTTTACTAGAGGTAACTTTATCCAACCACTTCGAAACTAGAATCTATCCCTACCAGCTTCAGAGAGGGATCTCTCTATATGATTTAGCTATGTTTTTAACTCTAAGATATTAGGCTATTTATAAAAATAAGATTGACTGGTTTGTTGTTTTTGTTAAGTTGGTTGAAGGGGATTTACGCATCCATTGGGCTATGGGGTTTGTGTTATAAAGATAGAAATCTAAACCAGAAACAAAAGATTCTTTTCACAGGGAAAGATAATGCATTCGTTGGATTCTTTTAGTAGTAAAATGATGAATAGCAGAAAATATGAGAATATCAATTAAAGTAAAGAAGCATTTAAGAATTTCTTCACTGTAATATCAAAAGATAAACATTAAAATATTTCAATGTCTGAAACAGGTTATACAAAGATAAATCCTATGACATGTGTTACTTTTAAAAGATTAGATTAGAAAAAAATATGACAACTGAGTAGGAAGAACATTCAACATAGAAAAGAAAACATCACCAATGAATAACACGCGAGAATCCTGTGAAAAACGTCTCTTTGTATTACTGGAAGATCTCTTGATAAAGATTACAGTCTTGTAGCTTGCAGGGAATAAAGATCAACCCTCAATACTTCAAAGTTTGAAGTATTTATAATCAAAATTACATACAACCCTGTCACTAAGGATTAGGATGTGGAAAATCTAAATTTAGCTAACTAACTTAACAAGATACAAAAATTTAGGAAACTGCTTGATGACGTGTTGAAACTTCATGCTGATTTTTGGGGTGAACCATTGGTGAGGCCTCTACACGACCTCATATAACTAGATAGATGACTAGGCTTGGACACCTCATCGACTACTCAATCAGATTGAAAATCTCTTCCCATCGAAGGTGACTGGGAACATTGACTTTGAGCAATCTTTGGTATACTTCATCCATCTCTGTGTACTTGGAAAAAGTTGGCTTGATGATGAAGATGTACCGAATCTCATGCTATATGCTGATGTCTAATTGTAAAGAATATAAGAATGCCTTGCTCGTGATAATGCCTTGTATTCCTGAGAATTTTGAACTATCCTTAGCCACAGTGACTAATTTCTTTTTGTAATCGGCAAGCGTCATTAACTTGTTATTTATAACTCTCAAACCAGGAAGACCTTTCTTCTGCAGAGCTTCAATCTTGCTGAAGAATCTTTGCACTCCTACGCCCATGGTTTGGACCTTTTCCTCCAGCTGTAGCATCAGTCCTCTCTTGGTCAGGACCCTCTTGACCTCAAGGATGCTCTCTATCCTATCTTCAATCTTCAAATCCTCTAGCTCCTCTCTGGTTTTGGAATTCAAAAATTTGATGATCTCAACAGCTTTTGTGGGCATCTCTCCCAGTTCTTCTCTTATCTTTTCAATAGCTTGTTGACTTATTTGCACCAGTTCATTTTGCTCGAATGTGATTTGTATTGTTGGCCATATTTCATTCATGGACTTGGTGATTTCCATCCAGACACTTTCCTTGACCTCGACAAGTGTTTTTCCTTCCACTGTTTGCTTCTAAAGCTGTTGCAATTTCTACTTGAGCTGGTTTGATGTTTGTTTTTCCTTGAAGTAGCTAGTTTGGTAAGAAGACTTGAGTTCCTTAAGGTTCTCAATATCCTTTTTGAGTCTGCTAATCTTTGTCTCTTGCAAATTCATTTCTTCCATGGATTTATCCAGTTCAACAATCTTCTCCAGGGTTGTCAGTGGAGTTGCCGAGGGAATTTCTACTACATATGTTGTGCTCACTGCTATGAGTGGAACTGTGCTTAGTGGAATGACTTCCATGGGCTTTGATTTCTCCTTCTCTTTCACTAGTTTTTCCAATTCTGCTTCCATTTCCTTCAACTGTGCATTTTTCTCCATGATGAGCTTGAGCATCTCATCCTTTTCCCCTTCTATCTCCGTGTTGGCATCCAACTCATTTTTTTAATTACTCTAAAAAAGCTGCCTACACCCCTTGTCTCATTAACGACAAATCATCGTCGCATTGTGATTCTAGACATTTGTTTCATTTTTGCGACAATTGCAATTTGGTTTCGATTCAGTTTTCACACCTGAAAGTGTGAAAACACCTCTTTCATCATTTGGACTATCTTCGTCTTTGATCGATTTTTCCGAAAGACACTTGACCATTGGTTTATCGCATGACTGCAAAAGATTTTTTCAAAACTTATGTCCTTTGGCCTACTCTTACCTTGATTGCGCATTTGGATCTGTTTGATTACTAAGCCTTTGAGCATGAAGATTAACTGGTTACATTTTGTCCTATAAAGGTTATGTTTGATTTTCGTCTTATATGTTTTGATCCTTATTGCTATGAGCTCTTGACTCATTAATTATATGATATTTTTGGTTGCAATGTTCTAAAAACTTTGAAATATAAACATTTGAATGTGCAACAAATGCATTGGTAAATTTATAAGGTCGATTCGAGAAATGACAATGGTTTGAGTTTCACAAAGGCGCATGGATTAATATTTTGGGTTTCTATAGTTTGAATCGATGCTTGGTGTATTGTTTTATGAGTTTGATATTACATGGAACGATCATGGTTTCAAACTATGCTTTGGCATGATTGAATTGACATTGGTTTAAAACGTTGGATTGACACGACAGATCATTGGTTAGTGTCTGATTTCATGTTGGATTGAACTGTACACTTGGCGCATGATTATAACATATGGTGTTGGTATTATTTCAGATGGATGGCACGTTGATATGGTTGTACACCTATTTGGTTGGCCGATACATATGGTTTAAACGATTATGATTATGGATGGAACAACATTGTACATAGTCATTAATACATTGCATGACGGTGGTATTCCCACCACCTTCGCACGCATGCAGTTAATTCCTGCCTCTTTGAGTGCTGAAGCTATTAAACCCTACCGTTTTGACCCTGTGCATTGTTTTGATCAGTTCAAACCCCACCATGCAAAGAATCCATGGCTCCTATCGTAAGGGCTGAGCCCAACAGGTGCCGAGCACTGTTAATGTATGATGGCGCGTATGGCGACTTGGAAAATCTCGGGTGGCTTTCTTTCATTAGGAAGTTCGATGGTCATAACCTCACTGTGGCTCGGCAATTTGCGTTATCGTTCGATGGCTGCCGAGCCAAATTTGGAGATGTCCAGCTTGAAATCACTGAACAATTTCTCAGCTCGGCAACCAACCTACCTGTTACAGGGGAGAAATGGTCCAAAAGTTGCAAGGTAAATGATGTCCCGTGGACATTGTTATTTCAGTCTCGCACAGTGAACTCCTGTGATAGAGGTTTGCCTGCAAAAATGTTGAAACCCCGCTGGTATGATCTCTTGATGATTATCAAGCAATTCGTTACTTGTGAAGGCAGGTACGGGTTCATTTTCTTGTTTCACCTGCATTTATTAATGGCTTTTATGGGTTTCAAACTTAGTATGCCGCACTATTTGCATAGAAGTCTTTTCAAAATGGCTAAAAGGTACAAGCGCAGCCAAGCTGATACCAGCCTCTTCCATTTGGGGTTAATTAAAGTGATTTTGGTTTATGAATTGGGGTTACATCGTGATTCTTGGCATGATTTTCTCAGCCATAATGGCTTTGAAGAATCGAACCCTGCACAGGTTGATAAGCCCATGGTGACCAAGAGAAAACCTACCCCTATGCCTTATAGTGTTTTGCTACCCAAACCTAAACCCAATTCACCTACGAATTTGCCTATGGTTGTGACTAAACAGACCGAAGTTGCTAAGCCTACAACCAAAAAGACTAGAGCAAATACTGGTGCTAATGCTAGAGGCAAGAAAAATGCAAGGTTAATCTCTCGCATAATGAGGAATAAACCCAAACCCCCTGCCAAATCAGAACCTATCGTGGTCAGCGAAGACTTTGATTCAGACATTGAACGTTTTCTCGCCGAAGAGTATCCTTACTCTGAGGGCTTGTGTGGCAAACCTCCTTATGATTTTGTCAAGAACTTACCTCCTTATCTGCGGGATAACCCTGACTTCCCTGGTATTGAATCACCCCATGGAACCCTCGGGGAATCATCAAAACCCCTTTCTGTTCAACCTATTGCACCACCTTGCGATCAGTGTGGGCTGTGGTTAGAAAGATACTACTTGGATGTCCCAAGGTTGCAATCCAAAATCCACGATTTGGAAAACCAAGTGGCAAAGCTCACTGGTCAGAATGCAAAGGTGCAACCCAACGACAAGAAGCAATGAACTACTGGGTCAATCCTGTTCAAAAATGTTGAGTCTGCTACAACAATTTTCAATTCAAAATTGACATAGTCTCAGCAACTGCGATGGTATAATTTTCACTCATTTATATTACACCCTGTGTACATATTTCACCTACTCTGTTACATGAGTATGCTTCGCTGTATATAATTTTTGTTTTGATAAATTAATTTTCGTTATAGATTAAGATTCGATTGGATTTGATTTTGATTCAATGGATCATCGAATAGATATGATTGTTCAAATTTAGTTTGATGCTCTGTTAATAAGACAAGTTGTTAATATTTTTAAAAATAGACTGTTGTTGGTATTTCAATT
>ML782315.1:123812-162854 GCA_009831015.1 Picea engelmannii | reverse complement strand
TAGAACCATCCTCCTTGAAAATCATTCAACTTGATCGAACAGATGTTAAAGTTATGGGCGAGTTAAAAAATGTATTGATTATATTATCGTCTAACCCTAAGGTTCATCAAGTTATTGATATAATTGTGGTGGATATTCCAGAAATGTATGGTATGTTTTTGAGCAGGGACTGGTCGGAGCAGCTACACGGTTACTTCACAACGGACTGGTCTCATTTATGGCTTCCAGAAGACGGCAAGCCCAACAAGATCAGGGTGAATCGTGAGCGTTACCTCAAGTTCACGGTAACAGACTTGAATGATCCCAATGAACCATATACACCTCCGGCAGATTCACCTGAAGTCCAAGGGATGGACACCTTCTTCAGAAATTTCATGGAAGAAATTTCACCTATCAACAATCCAGAACAACAGTCCGAGATCTTAGCATGTACGCAACCAACAGCTTCTATCCAACAGTCTCGTGAGCCCGATAGAAATCAAATTGGGTCTTTGTATTTCGACGGTTCCAAGTCAAAAGAAGGAGATGGTGCAGGCTGCATCATTATTGATCCGGCAGGTAAGAAAACATTATTGGCTTGTAGATTAGAATTTGAATGTACTAACAACATTGCAGAATATGAGGCTTTATTACAAGGTCTCAGAAAAGCCTTAGACATGCACATTCAGAATCTAGTTGTATTCGGTGACTCTGAGATAGTGGTTAGACAGGTGAGAAATTCTATACATTGTCTTACCCCGCATCTCAAATGTTATCAGTCTGAGGTATGGAGTTTAATAAATAAATTTTCTTCTTTTAATATTAATTCCATTCCTAGATCGAATAATATTGAAGAAGATCTACTCGCTAATGTTGCCTCTAAACTTCTTCCTGCAAAAGGCCTATCTTCAAACGCATTCTCCGTGGAGCTATTGTTCCGACCATCTGTTCCAGACAACATCACGAACTAGAGAGTATTTGATGATGATCAATAGATCATTAACTTTCTGCACATGGAAGAAACCTTCCAAGGCGCTGTGATAGATGAAAAAACGCATGATGACAATTTGCATGAATTTACAGTAATACCTAATCCGAAATTTTCTGAAGCTCTATCGGACATGGTAAATTCCTTACCCAAATCTGTTTCTAGACTACAAAAGTTTTATGATTTTGAAGATAAATTCAAAAAACTGGTCAATTGTAAAACCAACAGTTCCTCATTAACTTATGAAAAAGTCAATTTAGGAACTAGTGAAAACCCTCAGTGTATCAACTTAGGCTTGGGATGTTCTAAACAAGAAAAAGATGCTTTTGTTAAATTATTTAAAGAATCTAAGGATGTCTTTGCTTGGACTTACGAATATCTTAAAATGTTTGATCCTAATATTACACAGCATGTCATCCCAATGAAGCCCCAAACCTTGCCTTTCCAATAGAAACTGAGAAAAATGCACCCCAAGCTAGAACCGACCGTACAAAAAGAATTGAATAAACTCCTGAGTGCTAAAATAATTTTTCCTATTAGATATACTCAATGGGTATCCAACCTCATCCCAGTGCGGAAGAAAAATGGGGAAATTCGACTTTGTGTCGATTTCCGGAACCTCAACAAAGCGTCTGATAAGGATAATTATCCTGTCCCTCCTATGGAACAGATACTTCAACAAGTATCTGGTTTCGAGAGGCTATATTCACTAGATGGTTTCTCTAGATATAACCAAGTCTTAATGTCTCTGTCAGACCAGTTAAAAACTACCTTCCGTACCCCGTGGGGCACTTATGCTTATCACAAAATGCCCTTTGGATTGATTAATGCCGGTGCTACCTTTCAGAGAGCAATGGATATTTCTTTCCGAGGCTCGATCAATCACTCCGTGGTAGTCTACCTAGATGATGTGACCGTTTATTCTAAAAACAAAGACAATCATCTAGCTCACCTACGAGCCGTTCAGCTACGATGTCGTAAATTCGACATTTCCTTGAACCCTAAGAAGTCCATCTTTGCAGTAGAACAGGGTAAATTACTAGGATTCATTGTGTCTAGTGATGGAATGATTATTGACCTCGAGAGGACACAAGTCATTTCTAAACTTCCCCCACCTACCTTCAAGAAATCTATGCAGTCCTTCCTAGGCCAGATCAATTTCGTGAGAAGATTCGTCCCTAGTTTCTCCGAAATGGTAAGACCTCTCCAAAATCTGATTAAGAAGGACACCCAATATCACTAGGGACCCACTGAAAACCAAGCTTTTAACGATATAAAGAAGGCCATAATTGATGCTCCGTCTCTCATGAGCCCTGATTTCTCTCAAGACTTTACACTCTATACTTTTGCCTCTGATCGTTCCTATGCCGCAGTTCTTACTCAAAAGAATGTCGAGAATAACGAAGTACCCATCGCCTTTATGAGCTCCACTTTCAAACGTGATGAACTTAACTACCCAACTGTCGATCAGCAAGCTTACGCTGCCTTCAAGGAAGTTAAGCATTTTTTATCTTATCTTTTGAAGTCCAGAATGAAGGTCATTGTCCCTTACCCTGCCGTTAGGAATTTGTTAGTGCAAAAAGAGTTAGGAGAGAAAAGAGCCAACTGGGTCACCTCCTTGCAGGAGTTTGACTTAGAAATCACCCCAGCTCAGATCGTGAGAGGCCAAGGGTTGTGTAAATTGGTAGTTGATTCAGAAACTGAACAACAAGAAGTTAATGACATGTGACACCTAGAACAACATGAGCATAGTATGATTTGTTGCACTCAAAACCTCTTGAGTCCTTGGTATGATGATATTAGACACTATCTTCAACATGGATCAGCTCCCTGTCATCTTGACCCTGCCAAAATAAGAGCTTTGAGACTAAAGTCCACCTCCTTTCATCTAGTTAATGGTATATTGTTTCGTCAGAATTTTGATGGTGTACTGATGCGTTGTCTTGAGAAGGACGAAGCAGAGAAGGTCTTGCTTGAGTTGCATGCAAGAGAAGCTGGTGGTCACTTCGGTGGCGATACCACTGCTCATAAAGTCATAAGAGCTGGTTATTACTGGCCAACACTTTTTAGAGATGCCCACGCCTTGTGCCGAAAATGTATCATTTGTCAGAAAGCGTCAGGGCGATTGCAAAAAACAGCCTTCCCTTTGCAACTCGTTACAGTCGATTCTCCTTTCCAGCATTGGGGCCTGGATATCATTGGTCTTATTAACCCTCCATCCTCACAACAGCACAAGTATATTGTGACAACCACTGATTACTTTACTCGATGGTCTGAAGCCTCCACGCTAAGAACTATTAACACAAGTCAGGTAATCGCTTTTCTTAACTCGCATATTATTACCCGTTTTGGCATACCTGATTGTTTAGTCTTTGATAACGCTTCATACTTTTCCTCTCTTGAGATGAGCAACTTTGCCTTAGAAAAAGGAATAAATCTTAAGTATTCCGTGAGTTACTACCCCTAGGGTAACGGCTTAGCAGAATCAACCAACAAGAACTTGATCAAGATTATCAAGAGAACCATGGCTGAAAATCACAAGAACTGGCACAACGCACTACTTAATGCACTGTGGGATAATAGGGTAACACCCAAAGATGCTATATGTAACTCTCCCTTTTTCCTCGTTTATGGCAGAGAAGCCATTTTGCCACCTCATATTCTTCTTCCTTCGCTCCAATTGTCACAAAAAGTTCAAGAAGAAGAATGTCCCCCTTTAGAAAGCCGTATCAATTCTCTGATGAAGTTAGAAGAGGTAAGAACCCAAGCCAAGCACAAATTAGATCAACATCAACAACTAATTAAAAGCTGGTTCGATTCTAGTTCTGCTTCTGATAGAAATTTTGAAGTTGGCGATCTCGTCTTAAAGTGGGACAAACCACACGAAGGGAAGGGTGAACACACTAAATTTCAAAATTTGTGGCTTGGGCCATTTTTTATTGCTGAAAAGTTGGGTCCTAGTTCCTTTCGCCTGCAGAGTCTTGAAGGGCAGCTTGACACCTACCTGGTGAATGGCCAAGCCCTGAAAAGATACTTTGCCTGATTTCTATTTTTTGTATATTATGTAAATATTTCCTTTGTTTTTATTTTTTGCCTTTGTCTTTGTTTTATGATTTTGATTTGATTGATCAGTTTGGTGTGTTTTGAAACATATGCATGCTTATACACTGAGCCATTCAGACATAGACCATAGAAAAATATCTTCGCTGAAATAACTTCTGAAAGATTGTACAAACATCAGTGATTTATTTCTGAAAATGATATTGGAAAATGTTGTTTGAAAGAAGTTTACTAATTTCAATCTCTAAGTGAAGTTTGTTGTGATCATCTTTATCATTTTACGCTGTCCCTTTTCCATAAAGGAATGACTCAAAAATGATGTCTCCCTGGAAAAGTAAGTTGTTTTAGAAATAAAAAAATTCTGGAGATGAATAAGGACAGTATTCAAAAAATTCTGATGAGGTCTGAAAAAATACGAGAAAATACCAAGATTTTTCAGTGTCACCCCGCTCAACTATTTATAAAAGAAAAACAAAATAAAAATATTAAGAGTTGTGGGAAGTGTTTGTAAACCCACCAGGATACTGAACAGGTCTGCTGGCAGCAGGTAAATGCAAGAATGGCACCAAGACAACTTCGTCGAGGTACTGAACAGGCCTGCTGGCAGTGAAGCAATGTCGGGTAGATGAAAATCTGTAAAATTATAAGAAACCTCTTTTAAAAGTCCTTTATTCTAATCTAGAACTTATTGACAGGATAAAGACGTCCAAGTGGGTTAAATGGAAACCCTGTCGAGGCTATGGACACCTGCTGGCAGTAGTGGCCATGCCAACAGTATTGAAGATTTTATCATAAAATCATGACTTGCTGATCATTAAAACTGTTATTGGTTTGCATCTTTTGAAACTTCACTGGAAAAGATAGTAGATGATGATGTAGTACGATTTTCTTGGTTGTTCTTTCAAAGCCGAATTTTTCTTTGATGTCCTGATCCGAATTCATTTCTTTTGATAGAGATAACTGCTTCTCCCAGTGTGTCGCCATTGTTGGTAGCCAACTCATTTTTTTAATTACTCTAAAAAGGCTGCCTAAACCCCTTGTCTCATTAACGACAAATCATCGTCGCATTGTGCTTCTAGAAATTTGTTTCATTTTTGCGACAATTTCAATTTGGTTTCGATTCAGTTTTCACACCTGAAAGTGTGAAAACACCTCTTTCATCGTTTGGACTATCTTCGTCTTTGATCGATTTTTCCGAAAGACACTTGACCATTGGTTTATCGCATGACTGCAAAAGATTTTTTCAAAACTTATGTCCTTTGGCCTACTCTTACCTTGATTGCGCATTTGGATCTGTTTGATTACTAAGCCTTTGAGCATGAAGATTAACTGGTTACATTTGGTCCTATAAAGGTTATGTTTGATTTTCGTCTTATATGTTTTGATCCTTATTGCTATGAGCTCTTGACTCATTAATTATATGAGATTTTTTGTTGCAATGTTCTAAAAACTTTGAAATATAAACATTTGAATGTGCAACAAATGCATTGGTAAATTTATAAGGTCGATTCAAGAAATGACAATGGTTTGAGTTTCACAAAGGTGCATGGATTAATCTTTTGGGTTTCTATAGTTTGAATCGATGCTTGGTGTATTTTTTTATGAGTTCGATATTACATGGAACGATCATGGTTTCAAACTAACTATGCTTTGGAATGATTGAATTGACATTGGTTTAAAACATTTGATTGACATGACAGATCGTTGGTTAGTGTCTGATTTCATGTTGGATTGAACTGTACACTTGGTGCATGATTATAACATATGGTGTTGGTATTATTTTGGATGGATGGCACATTGATATGGTTGTACACCTATTTGGTTGGCCGATACATATGGTTTAAATGATTATGATTATGGATGGAACAACACTGTACATAGTCATTAATACATTGCATGGCGGTGGTATTCCCACCACCTTCGCATGCATGCAGTTAATTCCTGCCTCTTTGAGCGCTGAAGCTGTTAAACCCTACCGTTTTGACCCTGTGCATTGTTTTGATCAGTTGAAACCCCACCATGCACAGAAGCCATGGCTCCGGTCGTAAGGGCCGAGCCCAATGGGTGCCAAGCACTGTTAATGTATGATGGCACGTATGGCGACTTGGAAAATCTCGGGTGGCTTGCTTTCATTAGGAAGTTCGATGGTCATAACCTCACTGTGGCTCGGCAATTTGCGTTATCGTTCGATGGCTACCGAGCCAAAGTTGGAGATGTCCAGCTTGAAATCACTGAACAATTTCTCAGCTCAGCAACCAGCCTTCCTGTTACAGGGGAGAAATGGTCCAAAAGTTGCAAGTTAAATGATGTCCCATGGACATTGTTATTTCAGTCTCGCACAGTGAACTCCTGCGACAGAGGTTTGCCTGCAAAAATTTTGAAACCCCGCTGGTATGATCTCTTGATGATTATCAAGCAATTCGTTACTTGTGAAGGCAGGTACGGGTTCATTTTCTTGTTTCACCTGCGTTTATTAATGGTTTTTATGGGTTTCGAACTTAGTATGCCGCACTATCTGCATAGAAGTCTTTTCAAAATGGCTAAAAGGTACAAGCGCAGCCAAGCTGATACCAGCCTCTTCCATTTGGGGTTAATTAAAGTGATTTTGGTTTATGAATTGGGGTTACGTCGTGATTCTTGGAATGATTTTCTTAGCCCTAATGGCTTTGAAGAATAGAACCCTCCACAGGTTGATAAGCCCATGGTGACCGAGAGCAAACCTACCCCTGTGCCTTATAGTGTTTTGCTACCCAAACCTAAACCCGATTCACCTACGAATTTGCCTATGGCTGTGACTAAAAAGATCGAAGTTGCTAAGCCTACAACCAAAAAGACTAGAGCAAAGACTGGTGCTAATGCTAGAGGCAAGAAAAATGCAAGGTTAATCTCTCGCATAATGAGGAATAAACCCAAACCCCCTGCCAAATCAGAACCTATCGTGGTTAGTGAAGACTCTGATTCAGACATTGAACGTTTTCTCGCCGAAGAGTATCCTTACTCCGAGGGCTTGTGTGGAAAACCTCCTTATGATTTTGTCAAGAAATTACGTCCTTATCTGCGGGATAACCCTGACTTCCCTGGTATTGAATCACCCCATGGAACCCTCGGGGAATCATCAAAACCCCCTTCTGTTCAACCTATTGCGCCACCTTGCGATCAGTGTGGGTTGTGGTTAGAAAGATACTACTTGGATGTCCCAAGGTTGCATTCCAAAATCCACGATTTGGAAAACCAAGTGGCAAAGCTCACTGGTCAAAATGCAAAGGTGCAACCCAACGACAAGAAGCAATGAACTACTGGGTCAATCCTGTTCAAAAATGTCGAGTCTGCTACAACAATTGTCAATTCAAAATTGACATAGTCTCAACAACTGCGATGGTATAATTTTGACTCATTTATATTACGCCCTGTGTACATATTTCACCTGCTCTGTTACATAAGTATGCTTCGTTGTATATAATTTTTGTTTTGATAAATTAATTTTTGTTATAGATTAAGATTCGATTGGATTTGATTTTGATTCAATGGATCATCGAATAGATATGATTGTTCAAATTTAGTTTGATGCTCTGTTAATAAGACAAGTTGTTAATATTTTTAAAAATAGACTGTTGTTGGTATTTCAATTTTCGAATATAGTTAATGGTATGATTTGAATTAGTTATGAATAAAAATGATTGATGAATGGGTTAACTATTTTTGTCTTTCAACCAAATCTGATACTTTGTTGTTGATACAGAACCAATTGTAACTTATTCGATTCTCATTATTGCTTGAATTGGATTATGTTCAGGATTTCAATATTATTTCTATAATTAACTTGATAAAAATTTGTGTTGATTATTGCCCAGTTCATGAATTTTGTCGATTTTATCGTGCCTTTGTCTGTTGACTGTGTGGTAATCAAACATAAAGATTTTTGAGTCGATATGATTTCATCTGATTACAATGGAATCTATTTACACTTTGTGCTTGTAACTAAGTGATATCAATCTGTTGTTATGATTATAATTGGTCAATGATCGTTACAACCATTATTTTCATTCATAACTGTGAACGGTTTGAAACTCAGCGAACAAGAACTGTGGCTGGATTCTATGGATATGGTTATGCATGTTTAATCTTGATGGATTTTATATATTGGCGATGGATTAAACGATGTGGATCCTATGCAAATCTATTATGATTCTCTTGTATCTCATACGATTTGGTTTACCATTGATTGCATTCATGAAACAGTCTTGTTAAGATTTGATTCGATTTTATGTCAATTGGAAAAATAGAGTATTATTRCCCTGTTCCGATTGCAATTGCATTCGTTTTGATTTGGTTTTAATTTAAGGAATAATTTAATCATTAGTAATTAATTTAGGATTTGATTTTATTTGATTATATCTAGTCCTGTTTGCTATTTTTGACTAGCTACAGAATCAGATGATTCTGTAGCTGAGTCTGTAAAGTCAATTTTTTATTGTTTTTCTAATAAAACATCCTTCTAACTTGATCTTTGTGTTCTATTGCAGGCAAATTCGAATTGGCAATAGATATCATGAGCAGTTAGGAGAAGATCTAAAGATTTTACTTGCTTTTTATTTCCTTAGTTTAGGAGATTTTGGGATATTTCCCCAGACTTTGTAAAACAATTTGTTGTTATTCACAAGGATGTTTTACCTTGTGAGAAACCTATATAAACCTATGGTTTTGTAATAATCTATCATCCTCAGTTGTGGGATAACAAGGATATGTAATTTTGATTCAAACTGGAGCAGAATTGATGGTTTGTCATAGCTTTTGCTTTTCAATACATCAACACTTTGTTTCAAGTTTTGTATATCATCTTGTCTATGGTTTAGTATTACTTTGCTATCTAAATCAAATGCAAATGATATAATTTCTTTACTGTTATACATATCTTGTTACTTCCAAATAGATAAAAGACATAACAGTTGTTAGTTCAATTTGTGAATCATAGCTTTTTCTTCTTCATAAATTGAATTGTAATATATAAGTTTGCTGCATAATAGGTTTCCTTTTTGCAGGAATTTATAATCAGAAAATTGTTATGATTTTCTTTTATGTCTTGTTTGTCCTGTAACATACTTCAAGAAGCAGCATAGCTGATCGTTTACGAGAAGCTTAAGGATGAAACGGTGTGAATTTCTTCCTCCAACTAGCTTAAGAAGCAATCATACATAGGGCAGACTTGGAGCGTTTCCAGGTCAATTAGTTAGATGTTTATTGTTTTGATTAAGTAGTTTAATATAAATGATAGTTTAGTTAGATTTATATTACATTGTTTAATTTCAGTAAACATATTAGATTGTTTAATTTCAGTAGTTTTAATTTCCTTTTCATAAATACAAAAATAAAAAAAGAGATCCTTGGCTGTCTCAGGGCAGCAAACACATGAGTTTTGCAGGTTTTAATCAAATCTGTGGGTTGTTCATAGTGTACATTTGTGAATAAGGAATATTATAGATGATAATTAGATAGTTGATTTGAGTTATTATAATCATAATTAGTATATTGTATATATAATAGTTAGTATTGATAGTTAGATTAGTGTAGTTAGTTTAGTTTGCTTTATTAGTTTCTAGTTTCCTTTTTAGTTAGTTTTCTTGTATTCAGTTATAGTTTAGTTTGTTTTATTTAGTTTAGTAAGATTTCTTAGCTCAGATCATTCCTCTTTGGTTTTCTTGGGAGACCTTAGAGTGGCCAACGGAGCCGTTAAACTCTTCAAGGTGGTCCATTCCAAACGGCTTGGGTTATTTAGACAACCCTGGACCGGTTCCACTCTCCCAGTTGACGGACGGTCAATTTCGCCCGTCAACACTCCGCTATTTCCTTTGCCTGTGAATCTTCTGTTGGTGGCAGTTTCAACTATTTCCTCAGAGATGCAATATCGACATTTTTCTTTTTGAGCATATCCTTGACTACTTTCACATTAGAGGGATCATATCCGATCTTGAGGACCAGTTCTTCCAATGTCTTAATCCTGTTATCCTTGGAAAAGGATGATATTTTTTCTAATTTCAGCTGCATCTGGACATTGTTTAGAGATACCTGTAACTTGGAGGTAGCAGTAGAGGTATGTGCCAATGTGGAGAAAACCATTTCTCCAGTTTTCCTATGCAGATCCATTTGATCAGCTAGATGAAAAATATTTTCCAGCGCAGTGGAAGATGCTAGTAGAAAAACCAACAACAAGGATAGCCACAACACAATCAACCAAACATAATGGGAAAGTCGAAATAGGTCCTTAAAAAAAGACAAACAAACCAACTACTAACACTAGGAATTTTACAGCGTGCACTTAGGGATCGGGAAGAAGAATTGTTCCAAATAGACCAAGGAGAACATCAAAAATACCTAAGACAAACATTAAACATGATGCCAATAAGGGGAACGCATCTCAATTTGGTGAGGAAAGAGAATAGGAAACGACGAGTGGGGTGCAGCCCTTATAAACAAAAAGGAAGAAAATGTAGGTAGAGGAGATGCACAAAAATATGAAGTACACCAAGGAGGATCCAATCATCACCTTGATAGAGGATGATGTTGAGTTTCTGGCTAACATGGTTTAGGATAGGGGGGAAGAGGCGGCCTGCATTGCAGAATAACAGAGAGAATAGATCATGGACAAACTCATATAATTCCATGACACTTTACAACAATTACAAATTCATGCAGTACCGTAGGACACAATGCAACAACATCAAAAGACACATTGAGCCCTTGCACATAAATAAGGAGATGACATAGTTAAAATAGTAGTGCAAGGCAGAGATACATTCAAGGTCACACAAAAAATGGTCAGAATTGATCAAGGGGATGCACAAAAACCGATGGGGGACATTAGTCATGGCACAGATACCGACAAAGGCACTATACGGATTCTGGGCTAGTATAATGCAAGAAATACAACCTAGATCCCGCGCAGATGTCACTAACTTGGAGGTAGGTAGGGGGTGTCAAAGAAATAATATTTATCACCTGAGACCAGGAGGAAAAAGAATACACTGACAATATATAGTAGGGGCTAACAACGATATATGAATACATTTCAAATAGCACGCAAGCACCAGATATGAGTGCAGAGGAAAAGATAAAGATCATTTCGTAGATGATTAAGGGATATAGGAAGGAAATCGAAGAGCCAAAATAAAAACTTAATCCTACGACCCCTCCTAAGGTTTTAGAGAAAATAGAACAACAAACTGCACTCTAGATAGAGGACATGGAAAGGGAAGCAAGGGAAGTCGATGAACTGTTCGACATAACTGCACAGATTTGGACCATTTTGGAAGAAGATGAAAAGGTCCAATAGATGGACCAATGAGAGGAAAAAACCAATTCTTTCATATAGGAGTTGAATCACCGAAATAAAACCATGAGCATTACCAAGTGCTTGAAGGGTACCCAGGAGATGAAGACCTTCCACACAAAGTTAAAAATGTTCACAGATCAATAAGAAAGAAATACAATCCCAATTGGAGCCCCTCCATGAACAAGAAACATACATAATCACACAGCTGGAGGAAGAGAAGACAAGGATGGCGCAAGAACATTAAGAGAGTGCAACATTACTACAAGAAAAATAACAACACAGATGGTCGAGGCACTAACAAATAAAGCTACGTAGGTGAAGGAAAAAGTAAAGGAACTAGCAAAGAAGTTTCATAGCTTGGAAAAGGATGTATAGGGATTTTGCACCACTTGAGTGGCTCGGGACGAGCCACATGTTAGTGTTGGGGGCCTATTGGCACATGAATATTATGGGAAGAAAGTATATTTTGGGCACAAGCCTATTTTTGGGAGAAAGATCTATTTTGGGAACATGCCCATTTTTAGAGAGAAAGAACTATTTTTGGAGAGCATGCAACATGTGGCAGGAAAGAAACATGCAGAAAAAGAAGGAAAAGAAACATGGAAGAGGAAAAGAAACATGGTGCGCATGCAGACATACCTAACCATGTTAGGGTTAGGGTTTTTGACAAATATTGTAATGAATATAAGCCTATAAAGTAGTATAAATAAGGACCTAGGATGTCTAGGTCGAGGTCATTCAATTGATTATTGAGATTCAGTTGGTTGGGAATCCATTGATTGTAATAATGTTTGTGGTAGAGATGAATAAGTTAGTCCTTGAGGGTTAGGTCACAGGATGAGGAGCCTAGTGTGATCTAGTCAGTCTCCCAGAAGGTACTTACCCTCATTTTGATTGTAACACTAAAGATATATTGCGTGTAGCACAATATTTTGCAGCAGAATAAAAAAAAAAGAGAGAAGCTAGATCTTTGTGGATGTAGCCCCAGGAGGGGGTGAACCATCGTAAACCTTGTGTTTTATGTGAGTGATAATGAATGATTTATTTTTCTATTAATAATTAGTTCAAGAATAAATGGGTAAATTAGTTATATCAACATGCATGCATAGGTTTAAAGAGGAATGAATCATGGAAGTAGATGAATGATTAAACAAGAATGGTGTATAAGGAGATTAATCTAACCAAAATCCCCACTCATTCCTAGACTTCAAACACCTGAGTATTGCAGTCCCCCATAAAATCTATCTTGGGTGAGACTGCATTGTGCACCCTGTGCACAGTGTTTCCTTCTAGTTTTCCAGGAGGACTAATAGTTTTGAGGGTTTTCTTGGAAACATGGTTGAGATCATAACTTGAGTTAGTGAAAGAAGTAACCAACATGTCCTTAGGTCGTTTGAAATATAACTACATGTGTCACTTCCTACTTTATTTTTGGCTATCATAGATGAAAATGACTAATGTGTTGGTACAAAGTAATTTTTCTGATAAACTAAAAGTACAAAGATGAAGGAAAAACTTAGTAGAATAGTTTTAGCACTGAGGCGAGTCCTCTCTATTGTAGTGTGACTTTGATAAAACATCCCTTAAAGGGATAATGGTTTTCAAATATTTAAATTTTGTTTAGGGATTCCCTAATGAAACTTTGACTACATTATTTCATAGATATTTTATAGGACCACATTGAACATATTCATATCACATACTTTCAACTTTAAGTATGAGAATGTTATGGGTGTTCCAAGTTGAGAAGGCTTAGAAATTTTAGGATTTCTTCAAATATTTGGAGTTAAGAATATAAAGGAATGGTGTGAAATATAGAAGATAGATGTAGTGGTGAAATGGTGTGAAACAAGAGATAAAATGTAATGTTTATAGTGGCCAAGTGATATTGTCATAGTTCAACTTCATTTTTAATACTGTGCATTTATTTGTGTAGTAAACCAATGCTCTTATCTCACACCTCTATATTGAAGTCAACTTAGAGTTGATAGATTGCACATAGATATAATGTAACTAAAGGAGAAAGTCTTAATAAATATGAAAATGTTAGCATGTGGTCTCTTGTCTTCATAATGTTTCTATGTATGAAGAGGAATAAAATCATGCCATTCAAAAAATCACTCATATTGGTGATGATCACTCCAAGGATTTTCAATGATTTATTACATCCCTAAATTCAAGAAAATTAAATGAATATGATGAGTAATTCCTATATCAAAATGATGGTTATTTGGAATATTATTGAGGGGATTTTAACATTCTCTAATGCGACTTAAAATAGGGGATGCATAACTGATGTTGTAAATGAGCATGATTGTTTCATTATAGTACCATTTATCCCTAACTTATCTAAATATGATAAGGATTGATCCAGATGGATGTCGGTGACCTCCCACCTATTCCAACTGGTTCATTTTGGCAGTTTTTGTCCTAGTTTTCAGGTCCCTAACTTGTCGGGTCGTTTTGGGGCCCTAAACAATGTTTTTAGGGCTCGCCACAGTAAAAAATGACCTTTGATATATTGAAAAAAAATGTGTATTCCTCGGATAGACCTTTCCAACAGGCTATTGTGCGCCTAAAGCCAAGATTATATGCAAAATTTATGACCCCAAGAAGTTGATGTACTAACTTACCCAAATGGGGCCCATGTAACTTTTGGCACTTCATCTCCTAGGGTTAGGTTTTTGGATGTCTAGGGTTTTTGACATTCTTGTTTAATGTAAAAATGCCTTCAGAGCCTCATTGTAATCATGTTATTTTGAATGATAACATCTGTCACATCTCTTCTCAGAGATAATCCACCACCATTCCAGGAAGCTTGTTTTCCGTTGCATTTTATAGTTTCATCTTATTTCCTTATTGAATAGAAAACCAATTTTACTATATCTCTATTATTTTGTGTTAAGAATATTTTAATAATATATATTCATTTATTTCTACTCATAAAATCCAGATCAATGGTATCAGAGCGCTCTGCTCCTTGTCGTCTTAATGCATGTCCCGAACGAGGTCAAGTTACAAATAATTGGGTCTCGATCTTGTTTCTCTTGAGGAAAAAAGATCTCACACACCCAAACGACCTCTCATGGCAGGAGAAAAGAAAGATGAAGGGACATGAGATCCTTTAAAAATGTTTCTTGATGAATCCCTCATGCAACAGAGGAACGAGATGATGGATAGTTTCATGCAATTCTTGGGCAGCTACCAACAAGCGCCACCCCCTTCAAGGTACAAATCAAATTTGATATTCCTATATTTTAAGGTAATATAGACACGAATGTTGTAGACAAGTAGTTGAATCTACTAGAAGGGTATTTTTCTATACATAACTTTTCAAATAGAGAAAAAAATACTTTTGCGCTCCTCAAAGTCATTCCCCATGTAAAATATTGGTGGGAAACTTTATGTGAGCAAAAGGAAACAGAGGAACCCTCATTATTTACAGTTGCGTCCACCTGGGAATCTTTCAGGGATGTTATTAAGGAACAATACTACCCTATCAGAAGTTATGACGAATTGTATACCAAATGGACCACACTGCGGAAAGAAAGAGACCAAACAGTGCTAGATTTCACAAATATCTTTCATACCCTATACACCAAGCTGGGTATCAAAGATTCAGAGCGACACATGAAATCTGGTACATCCAAACTAAAATGGAATTTATGGACATCTCATCCTTGGGTACGTCCTATCGTTATTATGTCAAAATAAAGTAGAATCTCTAACAAAAGACGCAACAATTTGGGCTTGGGAACCCCTCATAGCAAAAGCCAGGAAAATCAAAATTGATGCAAGTAAAGAGGGACTAGGTGGTGTTCTAACTCAGGAAGGGCATGTGATTTTTTATGAGTCACGAAAATTAAAGGAACATGAGAAAAATTATGTCACTCATGACTTAGAATTGGTAGCAGTGATACGTGCCCTAAAAATGTGGTGACACTATATAATGGGTAGAAAATTCTTACTATTGACGGATAATAACGGGGTGAAATATATGTTTAACCAACTAGACCTTAATGCAAGACAAGCAAGGTGGCTAGCCTTCTTGAGAAAATTTGACTTCGAGGTCAAACATATCAAGGGTAAGGAAAATAAAGTAGCAGATGCTTTAAGAAAAAGAGTACATGGGTTATTTGAGATAAATATCAACAGGGAAAAAAGTGATCTGGAACAAAGAATAAGAATGGTAGGTGTTAACGACGAGAATTACACTAAGATGATGGAAGAATTTCAAAATAGTATCACAAACCCAGATAAAGTAGATATAAGTATCGACAAGAAAGGAATTTTAAGATTCAAAAACAGATTGTACATACTGGATTCAACAGAGTTAAAATTAACTGTTTTAGACGAAGTGCATAAGAAACTGTATTCTGGCTATCCAGGTTACTAGAAGACAATAACAACACTCAGAAAAATATTTTTCTGGCCTAACATGAAGGGCGAAACAATATAATACTTGGCTAGGTGCCAAGATTGTCAGTAGGTTAAGGTCGAACACCAACATCTAGCCGGCCTATTACAGCCACTACCGGTACCAAAATAGAAATGGGAGACCATATCACTGGACTTTATAAAAAAATTTCCAAAAACTCAGAAACATAATGATTCAATCATCATTGTTATCGATAAACTCAGTAAGTTTGCACACTTTATTCCTGTAAAGTCTACTTTTAAAGCTATTCATATTGCTGAAATATTCATGAAAGAAATTTTTAGACTGCATGGTATTCCTAAAATGGTGATTTCAGATAGAGACGTAAAATACACATCCACCTTTTGGAAGGAATTGTTTGCAGGGATAAATACTAATTTGAATTTTAGTATGAGTTATCATCCACAAACAGATGGGTAGACTGAAAGGAAAAATCAAATCATAGAGGATATGCTCCGCATGTATGTAAGAACAAATCCAAACAAGTGGGAAGACTACCTACACTTGGTATAATTTGCATATAACAATGGGTACCAAACTTCGGCTAAGTTGAGCCGTTTCGAAATATTGTACGACAGAAAGTGTACAGCTTCAATTAGTTGGGATAACACGGCTAACAGAATCATGGTTGGACCAGAGATACTCCAAGAAATGGAGAACATGGTAAAGAAAGTACAATAGAACTTGAAAGAATCACATGACAAATAGAAGAGTTATGCGGATCAGAAAAGAAGACACTTGGAATTTCAAGTGGGAGGCCATGCTTATTTGAAGGTCAAAACCTGAAAAAGCTCACTGAAGTTGGGGAACTATGCCAAGATGGCACCTAGGTTTTGTGGGCCCTTCGAGATACTAGCTTGAATTGGACCCGTATCATATCAGCTTGCACTTCCATCTAATCTAAGAATTCATAATGTATTTCATGTTTCTTTGTTGAAAAAGTATATTCATGACCCTACTCATATGATTGATTGGAACTTGGTGCAGGTGGAACCCGAGGGCGAGTTCTAGGTGGAACCCCTACGCATTCTGGACCAGAGAGAAATAACACTTTGGAACAGAGTCGTCACTCAGGTAAAGGTGCAATGGAAGCACTTTAGTCCTGAGGAGGCCACTTGGGAATTGGAGGGAGATTTGCGGAAATCGCATCCAATCTTGTTCCAAGAAAGGAACGAACACCGAGGACAGTGTTTTAATGAAGGGGGAAAGGATGTGACATCCCCTAAAAATAAAATATTTTTGTTTTTGTGTGCTGGAAATTTATTTCCGTTTTTGGCAAATTCGAATCTGGAAATTTTTTTCCATTTATGGCAATTCCGAATTTCAAATTTAATAATTCTATTTAATTATTGTGACTGTTGGATAGAGATTTGTTGGGAATCAACTAACTATTTAACTATGACACTTGTATCACAACAGAATATTTATATTAACTGCAGGAGGACAAATAGAATAGCCATGTTAAAAATCAGTTGACCATGACTCCATGAGTGGGTAACAAGTTGGAACTGCCTCCAGGTTGATTATTACAAGTGGAAAATTAGAGATTTGGCCACTGGAAGCCCCTGATAATTAGGGATTAAGAAATATGTGAAAGTCCCCAAAGGAGGGAAAAAGACCTGGGCAAAAATTGATAAATAGCATATGCGAGGAGGCAGCATGCTGCCAAGTATGCAGGGAAGAGGTTTCTGAGATCGCTTGCAGTTATGAACACTATGGATTGAGTGTGAGGTAAGAGGAGCTTGTTGAAATAGAATTGCCTTGCTATTATGATCATTTTTGAGTAAGTGTGAGGCAAGAGGATAATTGTTGGAATTGAAGGACATTGCTAAGGAGGAGTTTCCAAGTTCGCCCTCATGGATTCATGGTCAGGGTAGGGGGTGAATCGGGCAAGTGACTTTGGATTCCCTATTCTATGGTTGGGAGGAACGTGGTTGTTCCTTTTGTCTTCCAGTGGATTGAATTCATATATGTTGATCTACCCCTCTCTATTATGAATGGCTATGTCTTTTGATGTTATGTATCTATTGAGTTTGAACTAGAATAAGTTACATTCTCTATCTGTATGACTTTTTTTCCATCTGGTGTATTGTATCGAATTAAATAGGATCTATAACGATTCTTTTTTTCCACTTTTTGTTCGAATGTTTATCTGATTCCATTTATCTAACAATATGCTCTATCAATATGAAAACAATATACTAGATGTGTATAGAATGACAAAATTCAGGAGTTAAAGAATTTGTGGAAACCCCCTTTTTCTTTTCTTTCGAATGCTAAAACAATCTTGAGAATCAACGTCTTTCGAAGGATTTTTTCTTTCTTTTCCTTTGAGAATGAGCTACCCCTTTCCTTAGTCGAGGTCTATGACAAATTTAGAGATTTCCCTTACAGAAAAATTTTATCTTTTTGTACCCTTATCTACGTGTAAAATTCTTAAGTCTTTATGCTTTCAGAATTTCAAGAATGGTTGTGTTCTGTAGTTTGACATTTGAAACCCTGAAACCCCGAATCCCGAAATCCCTAAGTGTTAGTCCCACACCCTTTCACCTTTCATAATTTGGGAATGGTTGGGTGTTGTATTTTGACATTTGAAACCCCGAAACCCCGAATCCAGAAATCCCGAAGTGTTGCACCCTTTCACCTTTCAAAATTTGGGAATGGTTGTGTGTTGTAGTTTGACATTTGAAACACCGAAACCCTGAATCCCAAAATCCCGAAGTGTTGCACCCTTTCACCTTTCGGAATTCAGGAATGGTTGTATGTTGTAGTTTGACATTTGAAACCCTGAAACCCCGAATCCTAAAATCCCGAAGTGTTGGTCCCACACCCTTTCACCTTTTGGAATTCGGAAATGGTTGGGTGTTGTAGTTTGACATTTGAAACCCCGAAACCCCGAATCCCAAAATCCCGAAGTGTTGGTCCCACACCTTTTCACCTTTCGGAATTCAGGAATAGTTGTGTGCTGTAGTTTGACATTTGAAACCCTGAAACCCCGAATCCTGAAATCCTAAAGTGTTGGTCCCACACCCTTTCACCTTTCAGAATCTGGGAATTGTTGTGTGTTGTAGTTTGACATTTGAAACCCTAAAACCCCGAATCCTGAAATCTTGAAGTGTTGGTCCCACACCCTTTCACCTTTCAGAATCTGGGAATTGTTGTGTGCTATAGTTTGACATTTGAAACCTCGAATCTCAAAATCCCGAAATGTTGGTTCCACGTTCTTTTCTTTTCACAATTTTGGGAATTGTTTGTGGTTGATGTTTTGGCTTTTGAAGTCATGGGATTCCAGACCCCGAAATCCTGAAATGTTAGTTCCATGTTCCTTTATTTTCACAATTTTGGGAATTGTTGTATGTGGGATGTTTGGCTATGAAAACTGCGAAACCTCGAACCCTGAAATCCTGAATTGAGGGTCTCACCTTTAACTTTTTCAGAAGTTTGTATATGTTTTTTGGGGGGGTACTTGAACTCATGAACTCTCGAACTCCGAATTCCTGAAGTACTGATCACCTTTCGCAATTTTGGGAGTTGTTGTGTGTTGATGATTGACTGGTGTATTCATGAAATCCTGAATCTTGAAACCCTGAAATGATGGCCCATAGTTGTTTCGTATTTCGGATTTCGTCATACAATAGGGTCCTTTGTTTTGTTCGACATCTTTTTTCAATTTTGGGAAATATTGTGTATTGATGTTCGACTCTTGTACTCACGAAACCCCAAATCCTGAAACCTCGAAATGTTGGCCCAAAATCATTATGTATTTCAGATTTCAACAAATAACAGGGTCCTTTATTTTTTTTGGCACTGATGATCACTGAAAACCGATGGTCCTTTGTTTCTTCACGAAGCTATAGGAACATGGTAGGAATGTTTGTTATAGGAACAACTCTAATAATGTAGTGATTAGACCAGTAAAAGAACATTGGAGAGTCTTCATTCCAGATAGAGGTATGGGAGTAACAGACCGTATTACAAGTCCTTTGTATTGCAAGCATAGGGTAATTTTTCTATGTAGGGTTTTGGTCATAAAAACCCCAAAGTTGCTTGTATTGTTAAGACTGTGGTAGTGTTATAGGTACTAGCAGATAAGAGAGTAATTATAAATTTTAGGATCTTAATTAAACATTGAAGTGATGAGTAAATACCCATTATATCATCGATTAGGAAACTTAAGTTGAATGGTAAGGACAGTCGACAATAGTAAGGAATCTAACAAACCCTCAAACTCAAGCCTTCTAACAGAAAGCTTACTTGCTTGAGATCTCAAAACCTTTCAAGGATAAATGTACAAACAAATTTTTTTTTATGGTGATTTTGAGGTACATTACACTCTCCCAGATTACAATATTTGTTGTTAGTCCCTAAAGTTGCAGTTGACTGTTAGAGGGAAAGCTAGGGATCATCAAGTTATTGTAATGGTTTTTTAAGGGTTTTATGAATAGTATTTTACAAAATGGTTGAAAGCTGGTTTAAGGGTTCAAGGTAAACACATAACTCAAAATAAATCTAGAAGATAACCCACTCATTTAGTAAATGGTAGTCACAATAATAAATCAGACAATAAGGTAAATAAGGAAAGAAAATATCCGAGCATTCAATTTGTCAACCCCATATAGATTTCTTATTTTCAAAATATTATTAAGAAACAAAAACATGTACTTGAAGGAAAATCTTGATAATAAAAAATAACAGTAAAATGTTCACTTTGTTACTTAAGATCAAGGAATCAATGCACTGCAACAAAAAAATGGCTTCAAGTAAGAAAAGAAATAAAATATGAAATAAAATAAAATCTGACCATCAACATGCCTTTGCCATTTAGTATCAAAGTGGAATAAAAACTATCTTACAGTGAAATTCAAAATAGGTCCTTGAAATCCCAACTTGTTGACCCTCATACAATTTTCCTTATGTATATTTAAAGTACACTGAGTATTACTATGGATCCTATTTTCTAGTATTATAGTTTGTAACACGATCTAGTCAATTCCTATCTTCTAGGAGAGTCAAATCAAACGAACACTTATAATTCCAATACAGTAGAAGTCTCAAGAAGTAACCCAAAATATCTTTTACAACAACTTGGAAAATCCCACAAAATTTGGAATCATATCTTATTGAGTTGTTCCATTCGAAATATCAAAATTTCATTTGATCCAAATATAGACACTGAATTGCTCATCTTTTACTCCCTGAGTAATAGCATAAAAACATTCAAAACTATAGGAAAGAACTTCATAAACCATCATGGTATAATGACTACACTAGATTTGGTGTCCCTTTGCTTCAGTTTGGTTGTTAACACAATATTATGCCAATATAACCTGAAATTGGATTCTCGTACCTCCTTAAGCAATGATTTTTGTTCTTTTATTTTCCTTTTAAAATCATGTATCTTCTCTTGCTATCTGGAATTCCATTTCTCCACCAGAGCTTTCTCTTTCTTTAATTATTTTACCATACCTTGTAGCTCCTTAATTCTGTCTTTTTCTATTCTAACTTTAACTTTAAACTATGGATATTCATCTATAGGTGCAGGGAGATTCAAGTCTATAGCAATGTGATTTTTTCTTAATTTGATCATATATATTGAATATAATCTAGAGCCATGATCTTCATCTTCAGTGCTATCAGAATCCCTAGTCTCTGGAAGGTCTGGAATCTGATCTGGTTTTGCGAAAGGATCATCTTTGTCATAAAAAAATACACTTGTACCTCTAAACACATATTACGATTTTGAAGTTGATTTAGTGGTTTCTCTTGTCACAGATCTCCTGGAGTATTGAGCAACATGTTTTCCCTTTTCTTTTCTCTTCCTCAAGTTTTCAGATTCTTTCTCAGTCTTGTGCAAAGAAGGTGTCTTTGCCTATTTTTTGGTTCTTGTCTTGGAATCTTGTTAATTATCCTCTATAATTATAAGATTATCCTTTTTAATGGATGGATGAAACATGTCCTTTGAATTTAATCTAAATTTATTGTACTCTCTGGTGGAGTTTATCCTAGGGAATTTAGGCACATGTGTTGTATTTTTTCTCTATTTGTTTCCTTTTTCATTCTTCTTTCTTGTAGATTTTTCTTTCTTCTTGACTGGGGTATGAACTGGTCTCATAGTATAATCCTCATCTTCATCAACTTCCATCTTTATATCTGGATTAGAAAATATGTCAATGTCTTCATTTGGTTTAGATTTCTTACCTCAACTAGTGGTAACTTTCTCATTATCTTTACCTACAAGAAAATCTCTAATGGTTTGTTGAGTTTGCAATTTACTCTTTCTAGCCCTAGTTACCCTAGCTGCAGGTGATTCTTCTTTAATTAAGAACTTAGTGGCTTTACCAGTCTTCTTTTTTGGGGCTGATTTCTTCCCTTTGGCACTTTTGGATCTAGTTGATTGTAAATAGTTTCGTAAAGACTGGATTAGCCAATCCCAGTATCTCTGGACTTCATTTAAAGAGAAGATTACCAATGTCTTAATTAAACCCTAATGAAAGAGATGGTCTTTAGCTGTAGCAGGATAGGATTTCACCCTCTTGGACATTTTAGATAAAATATTAAGTAGAAAGTAGGGTAAATTAAGAGGATAATCACCATTAATATGAATTAGCAGTCTGATATGGTAGAGATAAACCAATGAAAACCTTCCCTCACATGTAATGTACTTGTGGATGATTAGTAAAGTGGTATGTCATTCCTTCTTTACCCAACTATGTGGTATTCCCTTTTTTCAGTTAGGGTTTTGTTTCTCTGGGTTTAAAAATTGATTCACAAATTCCATAACGACATTTTCCTTCTTCCACCACCTTTCCCCTCCAATTGGAAATATGTAGGCTTTAGCAATCGAATGTTCAGTCACAAGCATCAGTAATTTCCCAACTATAACTTTAAATCCATCAAAATTTTGTGCGAATACCATTGAAATCTATTCATCGTGTCCTTGGAAGGTTGTGAAAACGTCAAATCAGCCCGCATCTTTGAAATTATGCTCCATTTGAGGGTATGCTTCGAGTAATTCCATGCCCTTAGGATCTAGTCTAATAATCTGGCCACTTTTCTTTGGTTCCATGCTGCTAATATGGTCCTGTAAAAAAATATGAGAAGATTGATAATTTGAATTCTCAGTTCCTGTGGGCTATTAAGAACTAAAAATCACTTCTTTGTTCGATTTTATCCCTGCACAAAATAATTGACGCACTAAAATAGAAGGTGATGATTATGTTAATGATATTCAAACATGTTGATTTGATGCAAGTGTGGAGGGTACAACTCAATCCATCATATGTAGTTGTTATTATTGCAATATCAACCCAAGAATAGATCGTGAAGAGGCATGCAGATCCTCTAATCACGATTTGAGAAATTATGATGCAATCAGGGTAGACTGGTGCATGTAAAAATATGATTATCCCTAGCGCTACAGGAATAATGTTATTCCTGTAGCGCCTTTTCTGACTTGGAAAAAAATTGAAAATTCAAATAATGAACCGACAAGTGATGTGACAAAAAATCCTCATATCAAATCCTAATCTTTAAAAACTTCAAAAATCATTTAAGATGTGCAATAAAGATTGAAAAGTAATCTTCAAAGCCAAGAGGTAAAAATAGAGTTTTAACAAAAAATCATGAAAAAGGAGATGGCATGGACTATGGACACTCACTCAATCAAAAACAAGGTTAGAGACTAACATTTTCAATGATGCATAGCCACAATACATTTCCCTCGTAAAATAGGGTTTCCTTCTAGGGAAAAAAAACCTAACATAACTTCTACCATCAAATCTGTGACCTTATAATGAATGGTCCATATTTAATATGAAATTACAATATACATTTACAAGGCAATTTTTCCTTTGGGTGCATCGCCTCCAAACCCCCCAAGGGTCTGCTTGCCCCTGGACCCCACAGGGGGGAAAGCCTCCCCTACAACCCCCCGCATGGAGGGGTGTACAATATTATGGGGTGTATAGTCTTCATGGGGTATAAACATGACTTAAAACAAAGACCTGTGAAGAAAGAATATAATCAGGCTCCAACACCAACATCAAGGACTAACTTATTGAACTCTACCACAAAACTTATTACAATCAATGGCTTCCCAACCAACTAACTCTCGATAATCAACTAACTGACCTCGACCTAGATATCCTAGGTCCTTATTTATACTACTTTATAGGCTTATATCTATTACAATATTTGTCAAAAACCCTAACCCTAACATGGTTAGGCCTATCTACATGCGCACCACATTGCTTTTCCTCCTGCATGTTGATTTTCCTTCTTTTTCTACCTGTTACTTTCCTTCCACCTACTATTAATTTCCTTCCACCTACTGTTTCTTTCCTTCTACCTATTGCACACTCTCCAAAAATAGGTCTTTCTTCTATAGCGGGAAAACCACCCTATGGACTACACTAGGGTTCAACATGTAGGTAGATCTAACCATCTAAATGTCTCCTACTTTTTATAACTACCCTGAATATACCTCACATTAATGCATGAAATACAAAGTGAAAATATTTGGTAACTCTACCTTTTACTCCACGTCCGGTGTCAATCCTTTCATTGTTCGATTGATCCACTGACTACAAGCCTCCTCCCAAGGCTGGCCTGCATTCACAAACAGATAAACAGGGAAATACAAACATGCATCTCATATATGAATCATGGGTTAGATGTTAGTATAAAAGATAAATCAAGCATACATATCTGACACATCATATGTCGGGCCAGAAAAAGTATTTATTTTATTGATATCACAATGTTTACTTATAATGAGATCGGCAATTGCTCCGCAAACTTGGTCCAGGCTCCTCTTTACCAATCTCCAACTGCGCTTCCATGTATCTTTCTCCTCTCACACTTCTTCTAGGGAAATGGCATAGGCTTATGATGGACGAAAAAGGGCTAGAATGGGAAATTCTGATGCAAATCTCACAAGGTGGCTACAAATTTTTGGAGCAAGGAGGGGATGTGAAACGGGTAGAGTTTCATTGTTCTTATGTATCTCCTTGGAATGAGAGCCAAAAACCTCCTTTTATATGACAAAAGGATGTTTATTTGGTTGGGTGACAGGCTATAGGCGGTGAGTCAGTTGGAAAACTACCCAATAGCCCGCAATCTCAATGAATTCCTTGCAACTTTTTAATTTTTGCAACTTTTGTGGGTATACGCAGGTTGTAATGGTGCAGATAGCATACGTATGTGAGCTATATTTGTGAATCAAGCATTTGTACATGGGCAGTAGTAGTGCAAGGCCCATACATCTTCAAAAATAATGTTTTTAAGAAGAGTTTCTCAGTGATGGCTTCGAAAAAATAACAAGAGGGCCTGATTCCAAGTAGCCATGTATGGTGAAATTTAGGATTACAACATATACCCCCTAATGTGTGATATTAGAAGAGAATCTGATGGCCGAAATACATTACAAAATATTCACCAATGTATGAAGCGAGTGAGCTCGGGACCAGAGTTCGGGAGGTGCCATCTGCAAAAATAACAATTGTCTCACTGAGGAGGGCATACCCATGCTCATGATTAAATACATCATGGATTCCAATCAAATAAAATGCATATCCATGTCATATAACTATATAAAGTGTAGCCGCAAGTAATACAAAACAGATCTACATCTCAAAATCAAATATATACATGTATAGTATCCATCTTTAAGAAGCCAAATGACACTTGATGGATAGATATGAGGCCTTCAGAGCTCGAGAAACAACTTCAAGATATTCAAAACTTGGTTAGGAGTGTAATGTGAGTGTACGAATTCACTACCTGGAGGTCTTTGATGGCTCGTCGGGGAATAAACAAGAGGATCTCGACGATTAGGCAAATAAATTCAATGATTTCGAACAAGGATTTGATTGACGTTTTGAGGATGATCAGGCATAAGGTCAAGAGACAAAATGAAAAAAGGTTGACTCAGGTTGGGTAAAACTTCCCTTGGACAATAGCACGACAGATGATCTGACTCAGGCATCATGACATTGACATAAGTTCACGATGCAGGAGGCAATGCAAACTCTACATGTGTTTCGAAGGATAACCAAACAGAGGAGGACACAACTCTGTGTAGAGAGAACATCTTCCTAAGGTCATATTAATTCCCAAATATTGAAGACAAACAAAAGGATTTGCTTTGTCCAAGGGCGACTCATTGTACTACCATAAAAAGAAAATAAATTTCCCGTCCTCTTTTTGGGGTATATTTGATTTTTTTGTCTTTTTCAATATTTTGAAAATCTCGAAAAGGAATAAAAGAATGCTACGTTACAAAGGAGGAACGTGTGTCACAAGAATACTAGTTCCAAGTGCAAGGAACACACTAATTCTCATAGAAAGGAGACGTGTAGGAAAAGGACACTCGGGGAAAATTCCGCCATGGGTCAAGATTTGAGGTCGTAGAGGAAAAGTGCTACAAGGCTTGCATATAAGGCATGCTTCAAAGGTTAAGTTGAGAGCAACATGGAGCCAACATTAGGCCAAAGATGTAGTGATGAAAATATGATTATAAAGACACGATGAAACCCCCTTCAATGTATTTTCACGATCCTAGAGAAGGTAAGATCGATGGCTTTTTCGCGATCCCAGAGAAGGTAAGATCGATGGTTTTTTCACATTTAGAGAGTCTGCAAAAACATAAAAGAAGACTCCACTGGGGTACCTTTTTCAAAGGAAGTCTATTCGGATCGAAAAAGGGATAAACTAGCACCAAAAAGACGTCTCTTCAAAACCATTTTAACGAGTGTGACATAGACAAGATTACTCGGAAATCTTTTCAATTTTAAGGAGTCTAAAACGGGCTTAACTATGGACTCATAACCTTTTTCTATATTTAGTCTCCTTAGCCCAAAAAAGTATAAAATCTACTTAGGAGAAATCTCCCAGCGAGATGAATCTCCCGAGGTGTACCTTTTTCTTCCTTAATCTATAGGCCGGAAAAAGGGGTAAACTCATGCCAATAGATTTTTTTTTGAACCAATTTAATGAGTGTGAAAGAACAAGGTCATTGGGCGATCTTTTCAATTTTAAGGAGTCTGGAAAGAGCTTAACTATGGACTCTGTAGGGGATATTCTTCTGGACCATTTTAAGGAGTGTGAAGGAATAAGGTCACTCAACAATCGTTTCAATTTTAGGGAGTCTAAAAATAGATTAACTATGGAGTCCATGGGGTTTCCTTTTTCATAAATTTAGTCCCTCAGGCCCAAAAAAGGGTTCAACTTATACCTGAGAATAATATTCTAGTGAACCAGAGTTCCTAGAGTATACTTCTATTCGTACAATTGACCATCCAGACCAAAGAAGGGGTAAAATACCACCGAATATATGTGCCTTCTAATTCTAGTTTGGCGAGCATGAATGATAACAAGATCGCTCGACAATCTTTTCATGTTTAGAGAGTCTGAAAAGGGATTAAAAGAAGAATCATTTTCTGGGAGTCCCGAGGGTGAGGCCAAGAGTGATGACATATCATACATATGAGGCTCAAACTCGTAATCATGATAGGAATAACAAGGAATCTCAAACCTAAAGTCATTAACAACGGCATGGACACCAAAATGAAACCAGGATATACCTAGGGAATCCATGTGGAGGTAGTCTCTACCACTAAATTACGATACTTCTAAAGCAACAATGATGATTCTGTGTATAATTCAGTGGGATTGATCCTATGGAAAAGTGGAAAAGACAACGAGATGAAAAAAGTGGAGGTGGAATTCTAACTTAAATGCAAAAGGTTGGAAAAATGACTTTTACCAAATAATCTTTAAAAGTGACCCATC
Organism: Picea engelmannii; assembly: GCA_009831015.1. Classification (NCBI taxonomy): domain Eukaryota; kingdom Viridiplantae; phylum Streptophyta; class Pinopsida; order Pinales; family Pinaceae; genus Picea; species Picea engelmannii. The sequence continues at coordinate 135,272 of ML782315.1, read as the reverse complement.
TCCCAAAATGTTTTCCAAACCAAAAGTGAAGTGTATCATAACATCCAATGAGAAACTCAAGGACCACGTTAAATGATTTTGAAGCCAGAAAAAATGACAAAAGGGTTCAAAAAAGTGGCCAAAAGGGCCAAAAAAGTCTATAAATAGAAGCTGACAGCTCATTTTCACCATCGCAAATTGAGAATTAACCAAAAATATAAAAGACCCCTTTGTTAAAAGAGTTGAATCTAGGAACTTCAGAGGATGAAACAAACTTCTGCTCTAACCAAGTAAATACAAACTAACCCCTCTTGCATTTCAATACTTCCGTTCTTCATTTCTTTTGGTTTTGGTGGGGGGTCTCCCCTTTAAAAAAGGGCGGCCCTACGTGTACACGGGTTGTCCAAGGATAGCCCGTGTATCCCCATAGGAAGAAAAAAATATTCTCATGAGCATACATGACTGTGTCCAAGACAACCCACATACACCCTCAATAGCATAGAAAAAATAAAAATCAAGAGCTAACTCCCCCCATGATTTTGTCATGTAACAAGATGTATGCCCATTGTAGAGAGAGGGAGAATGGGGATATATATATATTGGTCAATGAGGACCCTAAATCTATGGCTGCATTGAGACAATGTGGGCTATGGAATTTTTTTTGGTGTCCATTCATGAGGGAACAACCCAGGCTACTAAATGCCTTGATGGATTACTAGCACCCTGGCGCATAGGATTTTATGCTTGAGGGGTAGTTATTGACTCCAACGATTGAGGATATCTACTTTTTGAATGGCCTCTTGAGGAGAGGGGAACTAGTCAACTTGCATGCATTTCCCCCTGGTCCCCACAACATTTTTGAGTTGATCAGAATGTATTGCGAGGATGACACTCAGAAGGTAGGTTCTCAAGTGCCGATCCACAAGATTACCAACCTATCACTAAAAGTGATAGTTTTACTTATTGGGTACATCACTTGATCTGTGGCCTTACAACAGGCTTCCTGAGAGCACATGAATTGTGTAGTGCAGTGCTTAAATGCACAATTGTTTGAATGGAGCATGACCATGCTTGACTACATGAAGAGACAACTCACCGAGTGTTGCGGGCGGAGTAACAAAAACTTCGGATTTGGGACCATTTTATTTTCATTCATCTTTGAGAGGGTACCCAATCTTAGTCCACAAGAGACTGTGCAGGGGCATGTGGCCTCGCTCCCAATAGTGTGTATATGGGAAGCATTGTTTCCACGATCGGGGGGAGGGAGGACCATAGAGGCATTCAATGACATATTTTTCGAATGGTGGGCATGGCATATTCCGGCGATAGAGGACTAACCCTATGTCGGGATCAAATTTTCTAGGGATCCGGACCTGCCTGTACCTCCTAGAGATGAGCGAGGAGATATTGGTATGTTTATTGTTTAAAGTTATTTAATTTTTTATTTTATATCATTTTTTATGTGAATCAAAGTATCTGACAACTATGTAAATTTTTATGTATAAATGTGGGACCAGTGCATCCAATGAACTTCGCAAGGACCAGGCGACGTCCTTAACCAGACGTAGTACTAGCAGTAATCGTCGAACTAGCAGCAACAATAGGGCAACCTCCAACTAGAGAGGGTGAGAGAGTGTTGAGATGGGTGGAGCGGAACCTCACTGCGCTCACTCGTATGGTGCCCATGGCCAAGATCAAGGATCTCTCACCATCTATACATCCTCACGTAGTTGGGGTGACACAGACCTGGGTCCATCCTTTTTTCATTTTACAAATGTCGTCATTCACTATGGCAGGGCCAACAGGCTCCGTGCTTAGCTAGGGTGGACCACTTATTTTCCGAGGGAACTCTTTGTATATATTTTAGGGAATAAGCCCCACGATGTATACCAGACATATTATTTTTGAGGCACTTGCACCCACCTATGTACTCTGAGACGTTTGATATATATATGTGTATTTACATATTTTATGTCTTATGGATCACATTTTTTACAATGTATGTACATGTGTATGTATGTGAAATATGCCAATCTAATACTTGATTAGCTAGAGTATCTATCATTTGATTTATTCTCCTAGGAACATGGATATATGTAATGTAATCAAAGAAGTGTTCTAAGAAATGTACCCAAAGGAATCATCAGTGTTGAGTAGGATCATAAGCGTGGTAAACCCCATTTAACTGGGACACAACCAGCTGTGCATCTAAGTAGACTCGGAGGTGAGAGATACCATGCAACAAAGTGTCACGAAGCAACTCTATCACTGTGCCATACTCGGTGACATTGTTTGTGGAATCACCTAAAGAGATATCTCTAGTAGATAGAAACTAGCCCTGAGGTGTGAATATTACCCAAGCTGTGGAAGTAAGCCTCTGAGTGTGCTGGTTAGCATCGTCTGCGAACCCAATGAACACCTTTGATTCACTTCACATCTGCCACAGTGAAAAAGATGACATCAATAAAAACACGTCTATAAAACAAAAAGAGAAAAAACAAACTATATAAGAACTATACATATGTATAATAAGTCACCCAAGGTGACCCACTTACGAGTAATACTTCTTGAGGTAGAGCCCATTTCTAGGCTCCGGTAAAGCATTTCCCTCAAACTAAACCAGATGATAAGTTCCCTTCTTTAGTACCTCTTTCACAATGAAAGGTCAGAACCACATGGGTTTGAACTTGCCTGCCCCCAGGGGATCCTTATATTGGTCATAGACTAATACAAGGTCACCTTCGGAGAAAATCTGAGGACGAATGAACTAATCATACTGAAACTTGACACTTTACTTGTGAGCCTCGTTAGCCAAGGATGCATCACGTCAATGCCCATCAAGATGCTCAAGATATAATAAGAATTCCTCAAGCGGTGAAGTGTCTAGAAATAACTGTATTTCCAACTTTAGAGATGGGATCTGGCACTCTATTGGCAAGACTATTTCCATCCCGTAAACGATTTGAAAAGGTGAGAAACTGGTGGCAGTCTTTATAGACATTTGGTAGGCCCATAATGTTGAGTACAACATAAAATGCCAATTTGACTTGGCAGAATTGATCATTTGCTGTAGAATATTCTTGAGGGACTTATACATAGCCTCCACTTGACCATTCACTTGTGGGTAGTAGGGTGATGAATTCTCTTTCCTCAACCCAATATTTTACATTAACTCGAACATCATTTTATTCTAAAGGTGACTACCATGGTCAATGACAATCTTCTTCGGGATGTCAAACCTAGCTATTATCTGATTGAAAATAAAGAGAGTTGTTGTCTCGTCATCATTATTGAACACTAGCATAGTCTCGACCCACTTTGTGAAGTATTATACCACTAAGATGATATAAAAATGCCCCCTGGTTGAATCTGGGTGGAATGTAGTGAAATCAATCCCCCACTTGGTGAAAGGACCAACAGTAATGACAGGAAACATGGGAGCAGGGTGTACCCTCATCTTCTGAGAGAAGATCTGACACGGGTGGCACTTCTTGACCAATTCAACAAAATACTTGATTAATGTTGGCCAAAATTAACCGGCTCATAGAATCTTTTGGGCTATTGCTAACCTAGAAAAATGACCAGCACATGCTCTAGTGTGGCAGTCGTTAAGAATAAGTTCTTCTTCATGAGTGATGCACCGGTGAAGGATGCAATCTACACCTCAATGATCCAAAGTGTCATCGAGTATGAGATAATTTTTTTCCTACTGGCGTATATGTCGATGCTCATCACGAGAAGCAAAGGTGGGGCACTTCAAAGTATAGGGATAGACTAGTATATCTCCATACCATGGGTCCGAAGATAAAATCAGAAAAATATCTCCTTTAATCGGTGATTCTTCGGGTGTAACATCACCTGATTTGACCAAAAGTTCCAAGATAAGTTCTGCAAAGACCAGTGACTTTTTCGATTTCGTGGAAACAAAATCCAAGTCAAATTCTTGGAGGATAAAAATCCATCTACTGATCTTTCCTCCAATGATGCGTCGTGTCAACACATATTGAAACAGATTCACAATGAAAACAAAAATGGTCTTACGAAGAAAAATAATGACGGAACCGTTGAACATCATGCACTGCTACCAACGCTAGCTTCTCAACATGGGAGTAGTTGAGTTCTGGTCCAACCAGGCCTCGACTAAGGTAATAAATCACATGCTCTTCAAGAAGATCATCCTCTTGAACCAAAACCATACCGATGGTCGACTCTACAGTGGACAAATACAATAATAAATATTTGTTATAATTGGGAAGCTGGAGCAGAGGGCCAGATGTGAGGGCATGTTTCAATGCTTTAAAAGAGCGGTGAGTGGCTTCGTCCCAATGGAAAGGGACTCCCTTCTTCAGTAAACACATGAAACCTTTAGTGATATCGACATATTTTGTGATAAAACGATGAAGAAAATTTTATTTACCCTATAAGAATTGAAGCTAAGGGACTGTGCACGGGGGAGGCAACTGAACTATCACCTCAACCTTTAGAGGATTGACCATGATCTCTATTGTCGAAACTATGAAACTTAGCAGACGACTCGACATCACACAGAAACTACACTTGTTTGGATTCAAGCAAATTTGATAGTAGCGACATTACTCAAATATTAGTCGGAGGTGCATGGGATGATCAACTCTCTTATGGGATCATGATGCTAAATCATTGAGAGAAGCCTTGAATATGTTTCTAAGGTCATGGAAAGAAAAATACATGGCCTACTGAAAAGTGGCTCCATCATTCTTTAGGCCAAACGACATATTCTAATAAGAAAATGTACCCCATGGACAGATAGAAGTTGTTTTATGTTGGTCTTCGGGCTTAATCTGTATCTGATTGTATCTTGAAAAAATAGCCATGAAATAAAAGACCTCAGATCCTACACACTCATCGAAAATATGGTCAATGAATGGGGTGGAGAAATTATCCTTTGGACAGGCCTTGTTCAAATCACAAAATTCCATACGTACACGAATCACTCCTTGATTTTTGTTGACCAGAACAGGGCTTGACACCCATTGAGTCAATTTAATGGCGTAGATGAAACCAAATTTGAGTGGTTTCTCTACTTCAACCTTAATAGTTGTTTCTTTCCAAGGATTCACTAGACGAAGCTTCTGTCAGACCATCTTGGCATGAGGATAATTCCTTATTTCATGTTTGACGATTCTTGAATCAATTCCTGGCATTTCCTCGTAAGACTAGGAAAAACATCGCGGAATTCCTTAAATAAATCTGTATAGATCCAAATCTCCTCAAGGGAGCAGTTTGCTCCGATGAAGACATTCTCCATGATGCCAAAGATTCTGTAGATGTCAATAGGTATCGTTTCAATGATGGTTTCCATATTGCCCTCGACATAAACTGTGTTTGTAGCTAGAGGATTAATAGGACAAGACCTATCTCCAGTCATAGTCAACACAAATTCTCCAACCTCTATTCTCCTTAACTCTTGGAGGAAATACAATTTGTGATGGAGATCATCCCATGGTTTGTCCAGACTAGTCAATGCCTCTATAATAGCCTCGTCGAAGGGCAAGACCAAATCTAAAGAATTGGTAGTGGCAAGGGAATCTTGAGCCCAAATAGGCTCGAGAACTTGATCTAACTCTGGTGAAGGAGTCGGATCGGGGTCATCCGAAGCTTGTTGGACAATAAAGTATGCAACTTATTCCATGGACAAGGGCATGGACATGCTAGGATGCCCTGTCCCCTCCATTGAGGCTGATGGGGAAGGAAGAGTCCATGCATTGGTAAAGTAAGTCATATGGAATGATGACACTTGAAAGATCTCAGCCGTAGGATGGTCGGGGACAACCGATATCATCTTGACATTGCCGAAAGGAGGTGGGTAATCAAATGTAACCATCAAAGGTGGGCACAAAACAACCCCCATGTTGACGACGTTGGGCTATGGGTTATCAATCATCGGGACCGTGGATGCCCCCGATGAAGGGTTAGGCCTGGAGAAGGACAATTGATCAATGGTCACAATTTGACCCTCGTGTGGAAACAACAAGACCCAAAAAATTGTGGCAACCAATGCATGCATCATGTATGTCCAACTCATTCCTAACAATAAGTTGTAGTCAAGAGGTGCATCAACCACTTCAACTTCGACACACATGGTCTTCCCTACTAACTGCATGGGGAAAGAAGGGATGATTCCATGTGGTCTGAAAGAATGACTATTAAAATCAGTAATAAGAGTATGTGACGAAGACAAAATAGGTTGGCCAATGGCCTTCCAACATGCCAATGAAATTACACATGTCAAGGCACCCTCATCAACCACCGTGCAGAAAATGTTCCGAGTAAAATATTTCATGGGGTGAGACACTACTATCTGAAATGCAACGTGGTATGGGAGATGAGGTTTCAAGTCGATTGTATCAAGCATGCGAATTCTTGGATTATAGGTCTCAGCGGATCCTAAGGCAGCTAGCAGAGCCTTTCTATACAAAGGGAATCTCTAGAGGACCTCCAAAGCAGACATCACGCATGGGATTTGTGACAGATCCTCCACCAAAGAGTAATTAGAAAAATCCCTCATGTTTGGATTATGAGAAGATTTATTGAATGCCCCTTTCAGGATGCATGTCATTGTTTCACCCATCGTCTTCTTAATATGGAGAGAATCTGACGGTCCTTCATCTTCTTTACCCTTTTCAACTGTGTTTGGCATTCCATAATCGTATGCCCTAGTTTCTATGTGAGCATCACCCTTCAACATATAAACGTTCATAGCTGAGGGGTTACTAAAAGACGCAGGGGGTCCCTGAATGCCCCCATCCACGCTCGAAGAGGCTTGAGTCAAATGTTTCCCATGTGGAAATCAGTTCGTTAACACAATAGGTTGTTGCTATGCCAATAAATTATTGGCCTCCACAAGCCGAGGGTACAGGTGAGTCGAATGGTCTTCTGTGCAAAGGTTACATAGATACTTTGACTTTCTTTTCTTTCCCCTGCCAACATTGTTCGTGGGTTTCTTATCCCCTTTATCGTTATTGTTTCTATGTTTTTTCTTGTCATTTGGCTGCTGGTTGGACTTTGGTTTCGTCAACTATACACTATGTACATACGAAGTTTGAGTAGGTGGAGCAATCGAACTAGAGGTTTGTCTGACCGTTGTCTGTTGTATAGACAATTTTTGCAATTTATTCGACCGTTGATTAGTGGGCTTCGCTTGTGCTGAGCCAACTATGCCATCAGAATGTGGTCCAGACTTGTGTTTGGTCTTGTCAAGGATAGACCATGGAACATCTCGAAAAACCTCATAAAGTAAACTAGACTAAGAGTATATCAGTTCAATTTGTTGAGCTCTTATTATCGCCTCTTCCTCGAAAAAGACCCCTGATGTTGCAACATCCTTTTATAGTTGAGGTACCAAAGACTTAAGGAACCACTCTAGCAGAAAAGCCGATGGAACCGATACTTTTATCAAACTCTTTCGATGCTACCATTATCGGATGTGATCCGAGATATGATCGGCCTTCGTTTACTTGAAGTTGGCCAACAATTCAGTGTCGGCATCATATCTCATAGGTAGTTGGAAATGGTTGAGAAAAAACATTGACAATTTGCCAAATCAAGAGTATATTGAGCGGTCGAGCTCGATGTACCATTTCATGGCACTCCCAATAAGAGTGCGTTGAAATAGACACAACTAAACAGAGTTGTCTCACAAAGAGTTCGATGAGCACCATAGGTGAAAGGTGTTCACATGATCGCCTAGATCTTCGTTAGGCTTACCTTCGAACTTTGGAATGTTTGAGGGAAACTTCATCGACATGGGAGGCCAACGCAGATTGTGACAGATTGGGTTGTTTAACAACCTTGACAAGTCTGGCAAATGTAAGGTCGCCATAAATGATATTTTGGGTTGTTGACTATTTACAACAGGAAAGGAGCCTGGAATTTGGCTGGCAACAGGATTCGAGGAAAAGTTAGGCTATTGGTCAAGGTGTTGGTAAATACCATGGCCTTGGCTACAAAATGGATATTGCCTTTGTTGGGAACTCATCAGTTGATTCTCGTAAGTGGAAGTTGAGGGCTGGGTGGGGATTTCTCCCTGCATCATGTTCCAAAGATTCTAGAAAGGGTTTCCCCCTGTCGATCCAATGGGAATAGGTATTGATCCTTGCCCAAGGTTCCATTGACGATGGAAGGGTTTTCCCCTGGTCGACATCCCTGATGAGGGAACTAAACCCTGCCATGGATTCTAGAGTCCTTGTGAGGAGGAGACTCCTGTGTTTTCCCCCTATGTAGGAATAGTACCCTGCACAGGATTTTGTAGTCCAAAAATAGTGTTTCCCCTAGCCGAGATGGAAGCTAATGAGAAAGAATTGTTTCCAAATGTGCCGAACAAAGAGAATGAAATTGAATCCATCGGTGTGGTTTAGGAAGACGGTCCTTGACTACCTGCTCCGAACAAGATGTAGTTTGTGTTTGGCCAGACGAGTTGTTGTGGAGCACTACCTAGAGAGGGGGAGGAAGGAGGTATATGACCCCCACCATAAGGGAAATCATTATAGGGGGTTGATATTACCCCGATGGACCCTTGTAGAGGATTGTTTAAGCTCCTTGCCCCCAGATCCATGGTCTGTAGGCTGGAGTAGGTGAGGAGAGAGTTTGTATCAAAGTTGAGCATCCTGTATGAAAACGTAGGACCTGTCGCACTCTGTGTGAATGGCGACGTGATCATTGCCATAGATGGAATCAGATCTTTTCTTGAAGTAGAGGTGGTCAGAACCATAGTGGTCCAGACCAGCGAAGGTGGTTTAGGTTGCAGAACGCCCCCAGTAGTGGCAGTCATAGAGGCAGTGTGAGGACTCCCTGATGAAGTAGCAGAATTTTCTTCCATCACTTCTTGCAATACTATGTGACGCTCATGATGTGTTACCCTTGGAGGGGAAAGATGTATCAAAAGTGGCACCGACAACTCAGTGATCAGAGGGTTATATAGACAGAGAGATTCCTCTCCAAAGTAAAAAATAGTTAGTTCCTCCGGATACGAGTGTTATCCTCTCAGAGATGGCTTGGGCACAGTTTCCTATCGCCCGGTCACCTCGAATGACCCTTATTGATCAAGTATTCACTATAATGGTGGAAGTGGTGGCTCCAAATTAACTGGTGGTAGGCCTTGAAGCTTTTGCAACCGACAGAGCTCTTGATCTTCCACTATGTGAGAAGATCAATGACACAGTAAGGATTTTTATAACGTTGAAGAAACTCAAATACAGAATCACCCTCTAGGTATACTCTACAAAGTGTGGCCCAAATTTTTCCCTAGGCATCACGGTATACCCTCGTAGTCACCTATGTAAGTCCCTAAAATAAAGGCAACTAGGTTTCCATCTCGCGAATAGTCACCAGGAGGGTACAATCGACAGTTGGGTGGAGTGAAATGAGTAAGGTAACTAAGCCCGAAACATACCAAGGGTATCAGAATAAAGTGGTCCAAAATAAAATTGAGGACCTCAAATGGATTCGATATCCATGAAGCTTCATGGCAAATGTGACCAACAGTATCCCACGACAAGTCTGTAATATGCGTTCCCCACTACGCTTGGTCCATATTTGGAGGGGTTATCTCTGCTACCTTTCTGCATGTGACCTCATGTTTAGCCCCTGTGTAAGAGGGGGGTCCCAGATAAATTTCACATTTACTAGACTTTTTTCACTCCCTAGCATTGACTCCAATGTTTGTCTGTAAGCCTTGAAGAGTTTCCTCTCCAACCTAAATCAAGGCTCTGGCCTAGACTAGTTGATTGACCCTAAAAACATAAAGTCTAGTTGATTTTAAATTAGCATTAATTTTAAATGGATTGTTTTAAGTCAAGGAAATGACAATGAAACTAGTGGTGTGTTTTAAGAGATGAATAAGGAGAAGCAAACAAAACTGAAAGGAAAATTACTTCTTTTTTTTTTACAAATAAATATTCGTAACTAACTCTTTAATCAACTTTTCATAACTACTTTTTCTAAGATCTTTTAAAGAAAAACCTAAAATGAAATTTATCTCGACTACGAGCTGCTTAATGTTCTAAGTAATCAGTAAAGAACTTAAGAAAATAAATCTTTCTCCTAACAAGAAAAATAATCAACCCAACTACTTAACCAAACTAAGAAATGAAAACTTTTTCTATTCTTTTTTTATGCTTCAAACAAGAAACTTGAAATAAATTCTCTTTCTTTTTCTTTAAAGAAAGCGAAAGGGGAAAAAGTCAAAAAAAACCATACAAGACTAAAATTGACCTCTGGCCCACTACAGAACGTAGGGAGTCCCTAAAGACACCTAAAAGGGTGATAAAAAAGACTCGAAAACTTGCCCAAAACCATTCCGAACCGAACAAAAGAAATATTTTAAAAAGATAACCAAACTGACATCAAACCTAGGCTTCGACTATAAAAATAGATACATTGTACTTAATCAAGAAACTGTACAAAATCAGAGAAGAGGTTGATTTCCCCTTCTTAAGGAAAATGTTTCTTGACACACGCACGCTACCAGTGCTTAAGAAGCCTACGTATGTACGTGGGTTTTCTAAAGGAAGGGCTTGTATGTATGCGTGCATACCCACTAAAGGTCGCTTACACCTCTATAACACCTAAAAAAATAAGACAAACATGTATACTAACAGGGCAGGTAGACCTGGTGCAAAACCAACAGGTGACCAGAATCCCTTAAAGACTCGGCAGACTCAAAAATAAAATCAAAAGGTAAAAACCAATCAAACACCCATAAAATCCCCTAAAACCCTAGAGCTTTCCCCAATATGGTCACTAGTTCTACTATATTGGGAAAACCCCCCTATGGACTATAGTAGGGTTCAACATGTAGGTAGATCTAACTGTCTAAAATTCTCCTACTTTTTGGAACTACCCCGAATATACCCCACATTCATGCATGAAATACAAAGTGAATAGATCTCGTAACTCTACCTTTTACTCTACGTCCGATGTTGATCCTTTCGTGTTTGATTTCTCCACTGACTACAAGCCTCCTCTGAAGGCTGGCCTGCATTCACAAATAGATAAACAAGGCACTAAAAACATGCATCTCATATATGAATCATGCGTTAGATGTTAGTATAAGACATAAATCAAACATAGATATTTGACACATCATATTTCCAGACATAAAAAGTATTCCTTTTATTGATATCACAATGTTTACTTACAATGAGATCAACAACTACTTTGTGAACCTGGTCTGGGCTCCTCTTTACCAAGCTCCAATTTCACTTCCACATATATTTCTTCTCTCACACTTCTTCTAGGGAAATGGCTGTTTGCACCCAATTCGTCGCTGTGTGAGAAAAAAGTGAGTGCTTACATGCCCAGTTGGGCTCTGCTAGGCATGACAGCTGTGATGTAAAAGGTTAGAAAGATAAACAACTAAGTTATAAACAGAAATCAAGCTAAAACTAATTAACACTATGAGCATGTGAGAAAATGAAAAACAAATGTAAATGGACCAATATC
>ML782315.1:91922-116865 GCA_009831015.1 Picea engelmannii | reverse complement strand
TTTGGATACCTACCCCCGAAATCCTACCTAGACTAAAATCTTCTTTTGGCACCTCCTGTGGAGGACAACTTAGTGAGTTGTTAGAAAGATTTTAGGTGAAATTGTTTTGTGAGGCTGGGGGTGAAAACCAACCTCGTTTGATTTAAAAGTGGGAGTGGATAGTGCAATCAAAAAAGATGGGGTGTTTTCAGAATCCCTTTGGAGGAAACCTACTTAGACCACCACGTTTCGAGATGAGGCTATGTGAGTGCAAAAGTGGCTTTTGTGTGTGAGTGAAGAGTGTACCAAATTTTAGTTATTTAGATGTCACCTTGTAACATGTGGACATCGCTTGGTCCTTTACAAGAGTTTGATTACCTAAATAAGCTAGATGGCATTGGTACAACCTTCCGGAATTTTTAAAAACCCTAGGAACTAGCATGTGGACATTGTGGTCCGTTACTATCCTTTATCTCCCTATGTGTGAGTTAATCTAGAAAAGCATGAAACTAGCCTATATTGAACATGTGGGCATGTGTGGACCCATTACAAACTTTTAACTCTCCTAGTTTTCTGATCTAAGAAAGCAAAATTCAAACACTATTCTAGATTTGTTGACATGTGGGCATGTATTGGACCCTTTACAAGAATGTGTTTGAAAAAATGAAACTAAGAGGGGTCTCAAAAAGAGCCGTTGTCCTCTCCTAAAAGTTTGTTTGAAATTTTGTTTAAGGGAGATGAGATCGATTTCTCGATCCTTTTCTGATTCTCAAGATCGCACAATGGCCCAAGAGAAGAGCATACTCACGATTGTTACTTTCGACTTCTAGTCCCAAAATGTGAGTTTAGATGTGATTTTAAGATTGATGTTTTAACTTAGATTTATAAACCAAAGCAAGCCATCCATGTGGCAAAAAGAAAAATAAGGGACAAATGAATTTTATCCTCCTAAGTGCCTATGTTTGCTAGATTATCCCCTTTATAAGTTGAGGGGTCTAAGTGGTGTAGTATTGAGAGCATACACATTTATCATCTTAAGAAGGAAAAAGTGATTTTCCCCACATCCAAGGTCTTACAATGCAAATTTTGGTTCAAATGTGCGGCCTACTGTGTGGACAGAGGCACATATGGCGCCTGTGCGCAGGCAGAACTAAAGTGAAAAGCGCATGCGCGCCCGACGTGCACCTGTGGACAGGAAAACCCGCGCGCCTGTGTCAAAAGTCCAAGAAGAAAAATCCGGATGGATTTCTCTCCAATTTCTGGTGAATTGACTGTCAAGCAGGTCGGCTGAGGCCGGTTTGTAAACCTGCAAGTTAATAAAAGTAAAAGGAAAGCAAATAAAGCCCAAATGAGGGAGGAATTTATACCTATTCCCCAGTACGGTCGCCAATCTGTTTGCACCCAATTCATCGTTGTGTGATAAAAAAGTGAGTGCTTACATGCCTAGTTGGGCTCTGCTAGGCATGACAGCTGTGATGTAAAAGGTTAGAAAGATAAACAACTAAGTTATAAACAGAAATCAAGCTAAAACTAATTAACACTATGAGCATGTGAGAAAATGAAAAACAAATGTAAATGGACCAATATCACCAATGTATTAGCTGATCTGATTGATGAAATCGAAAGACACACAATGGAGAAAGAGGACTTGGGTCCCTTCCCTCTCTAATAGAAGGCTCTTGAGGCCCTCAACTGATTGCTCTCCTTACAAAGAAAAGATGGAAATGTGGGTGAAAGAACTCCAAGCTTATTCACTCAAGTGAGGGGTGAATAGCTTATGAAATGCAGCTTACAATGTGTGTTGCCAAAGAATGAGTCCTTAGCAATCTCAACAGCATAACAATACAAAGAATTCCTTGAGAAAATGGTAGTCATTCATGGCTTTTTATAGCCAAGCATTGGGTTATTATGTGGCCTCTTTTGAATGTGAAAAGGGGCTCTTTAGGGCACAATTAGGTCTTTGACCAGCCCACCATGAGGATTGAGCTCGGATTTGGTGTCAAATCGACTTGGGAGATGATCCATTAGTGGTTGGGAGGCCGACCAATTTCAATAAATGCGTCGTTTAGCAGGCGCGTGGGTTTTTCGCCCAACAGCCACACCTCGTGCACGCAGGCGCATCTTGTACGATGTTGTTACGCGCGCACGTGAACGCGCCCATGTTCTGTAAAGCGCCTTTGAATTTTTTATCATTTGTATAGTTTTTTTACCCTTTTGCAATGCTGAGGAATTAATCCTGTGCCATGAATGACTCCAGTCCTATGTTGACGATGCAGAGTTCTTGTCGCCCTGTGCGGACGAAATTTCAGTGATAACAATGGCATAGGCTTACGATGGAGGAAAAAGGGCTAGAATGGGAAATTGTGTTGCAAATCTCACAAGGTGGTTGCAAATTCTTGGGGCGAGGGGATGTGAAATGGGAAGAGTTTCACTGTTATTATTCTTCTCCTTGGAATGAGACCCCAACACCTCCTTTTATATGAAAAAAGGATGGTTATTTAGTTGGGTGAAAGGCTATAGGCGGTGGGACAGTTGGAAAACTACCCAATAGCCCATAATCTCAACGAATTCCTTGCAACTTTTTAATTTTTTCAACTTGTGTGGGTATGCGCAGGCTGTAATGGTGCATCTAGTCTACGTACATGATCTATAGTGGTGCAACAAGCCTGTGTACGTGGACAGTAGTGGTGCAGGGTGTGTACATCTTCAAAAATAATGTTTTTAACAAGAGCTACTCAGTGATGGCTTGGAAAAAATAGCAAGTAAGAGGGCCTGATGCTAGGTATGCATGTATGGTGCAATTTAGGGCTATAACACTTTCTCTCCAAAAAAATTCCAGTTACCAAAACATATCTTTCTCCCAAAAATAGGCATGCGCCCAAAATAGACTTTCTTCCCATAATAGGCCTACGCCAACAAGACATAAGGAGTTAGATGTCAATTGGCTTATATTTTTCACCATTCCTTTATATTCTCAACTCCAATTATTTCAAGAAATTCTAAAATTGCTAAGCATTCTCAAATTTGAATACCCATAACATTCTCATCTAAAGTTAAAATTATTTGATATGAACATGAATATCGTGGTCCTATAAGAGATCTATGAAATAATGTAGTCAAAGTTTGATTATGAAATCTCTAAAGAAAAATATTTATTTAAAAATTGTTATCCCTTTAAAGGATGTTTTATCAATGTTTCATTACAAGAGAGAGGAGTTGCCTCATTGGTACAATTCTTATACTAGGTTTTCCCTTCATCTTGGTACTTTTAATTTATCAAAACAATTACTTTTTATCAACACATCAGTCATTCTCATATATAATAGTCAATAAGAAAGTAGGCAATGACACATGTAGTTAGATGTCAAATGGCCAAAGTACATAAGGAGTGGGTAGTGAAACCTACAAATATGGGATGGTCATAACTCTACCATTTTGAACTAGAGAAATAGGTATAGGTAGTGCAAGCTTGAAGGAAATACAAACAATTTTTGTTGTGCTTTATTTGTTTCTCAATCTTGTTTTCCTTGGATTTTGCAGTTCTGGCTCATGTAGCTTATCATGAAAAAGAATGGAGAGTTCCTATCCATATGACCATTTCTTTGTAGAACTGGTTTTCATAAATTGAAATCCAAGTAGGTGTTAATGGAATTCATAAAGTATCTACTCATTGCTATCTATGATTTATTAATTGATTTATATCCTTTTTTGGCATGCATGATGCAGATATGACCACTGAGATGATATATTTCAATTTATATGCATTGAGGAATTCTAGCCATATATATTCTCAATTGTTAAGTTGAGGCTAAGTGAGTATACACTTCAATTAGTCAATTCCTGCTAGTTCAACTGGCTAAGGGGTGGGTTACATTTGCTAGGCGAACTGAGTTCAATACCCTTACAATGTGTTTAGTCGGGAGGAGATACCCAAAAATACATCCATGTTAATGGTTGTTGCAGCCTAGGCCGGGTGCAATCCCAAGGTGATTTTGATGACTCATATGCCCCTGGGTTGTGGTTTCTTATCCAATGGTTGAAATGTTGGCCTTGCAAGTGATGTACATTTTTAACAAAAAAAAAATGATATACTTCACATTGTCATAGTTTGTATATAATTCAAATATCTTTTTGAGAAACCACATCTTTGTTTTTATGATATACAAGTTTCCTTTATTTTTTAAGTACCATGACTGAATACCAATAACATTTGGTAGTTAAGTTAGGTTTGCATAAAAATAATTTGACATATTTTCTTGTTTGTTTTCGTGTGGATTTTAATGCATAACCAATGGACATAGTGATGATCTCTTCTATGTTAACTAGAGGGGGGATAAAAGTCAATTTACATGACGATGAAAAATATCATGTCTAGTTAATAGTTGGGGATTTGCAATGAATGTAAAGAATGCAATAGAATCTATCCAAAGGAAGAATTGAAGTGATCACAACATAGTTTTCCCTAATTGAAGTTATAAAATTGAGAATAGGCATGTATTACACTTCACTTGTTTATGACAATGAGTTTTGAACAATAATGGTAATCAGTGTTTTCAGTTATATAACCCTCGGGTGAAAAAATAGGCCTTCCATCCAATATAAATGTTTATTGTTTTACAAATCAACACTTTACGTTCATATAAAAAATTGGGAGGGTTTTTTCTCTTTAATTTTTGTTTGAATATGCTCTCATATATTTTAGCATATCCACTATAAATGTTTTTCTTTTGTTTTCAAGACCAAACCTTCAATTTTTAATTATGCAAATTGTTAAAATTATGAAACATTGTTGGTTAGCATTTGAGTATTATAATTTTATTTTCTCATCATTAAGGATAGTTATATCTTTTTCTTGAAAATAATGGTTCAATTCATTAGAAATTTTAGTATTCTGAGGTTTCTAATAATGGTGAAAAATATGGCTGAAGGAGGTCCACATTGAACACTGGGTGTAGGCCAAGGAAGGGTGGAGTGTTGAGCTCAAAATAATTTCTACCCACAACATTGATGATTGTGTAAGGCCCATAGTGAAGTGGTCAGAGCTTCCGATGGGGCCCTGTGAGATGCTCATTCTGTAAATGTAACCAGACTTTTTCTCCAACCTGAAACTAGTGCAATACCTTTTGTTGGTCATGGAACTACTTGTACTTAGCATTGGATTTCTGTAAAATATCATGGACCTATTAGCGAATGTGCTGAATCCTCTCAATGAATTTGGTGGCTTTGTTGGTCTCAGACTGAACATGGGAATATTTTTTCTGTGTGGTGGAAAGAGGTAGTGAAACATAAATGGGACCCAAGGGTTGGAATCCCAGCTCCACCTGAAATGGGCTATGGTCGCTGGGGCTATGGAGATCCATGTTGTAATTGTGTTGAACATAGGGGAGACTTTCATCCCATGTACGTGGATGTTTAGAGTTGTACATGTGCAGGATATTCATAATAATCTGATTAAGGAACTCTATTTGCTCATCTGTTTGGGGATGCAAAGTGATGGATTTAGTGAGCTTGGTATCCAAAAGTGACCAGAGAATTGACCAAAATGTGATGAGGAACCTGTTGTCTTGGTCGGAAATGATGGTTTGTGGTATCCCAAAATGGACCCACACTCGTTTGAAGAAGAGCTTGGCAGTATCTGTCATTGTGGTATTCTTCTTGCAGGATGTGGGATGGCCATCTTCAAAAACTGATCAATGACCATAAATACACAATCATTTCCTTGCTTGGTGGATGGAAGGACAAACATGTAATCCATTGAGATGGATTCCCAAGGATTCTTGAGAGTAGGAAGAGGGGTGTATAATCCTTACTTCTTGATGACTGGCTTGGAAATGGCACATGCAGTGCAAGAGCTAATATACTTTTTGACATCCTTTTGATGTTTTGGCCAATAAAAATGTTTATAAAGAATGACCATAATTTTTTCCATGCCAAAATGTCCTGCGATCCGACTGTAGTGGGCTTCCCAAATAATATTTTCACACTCACTTGTAGGAACATAGAGATGGCCCACATGGAATAATAGTTCATTCTGAATGCGAAAATTGATGATAGTCTCACTTGTACCCAAGAGATGAGAGGTGGTGGCGAAGTTTGGATCTTGTTGATAATGGTGGGGCAAATCAGATGCCTCATGTCCACAGGAATGGAGCACAATGGTGAGTGCATCCACGAGAGGTCGATTGAGGTAGTCAACGACATGATTTGAGATACATGTCTTATACTTGATGTTGAGATGGAACTGCTGCAGGTAGATGGACCAATTATGATGGTGGTCATTTTACAATTTCCCCTGTGTCTGTATGAACTATAGAGGCTTGTGATCAGTGTGGATGATCGTATCCTTTCCCAGAATGTAATGTTTCCATTGGCGATAATCTTGTACAATGGAATACATTTCCATGTAATAGTTGGGGTATTTATAGATAGTATCTGAGAGTTTCTCACTTTGGTATGCCATCGAATGACCATGTTGAGTGAGAACTGCATCTGCAACATAGTTAGATTCATCAGTCTCAATCTTTAAATATTTCTATAGATCGATCAAGGAGAGTATTGGAGCTAAGAACAAGTGATCCTTCAGATCATCAAATTCTCATTGTTGTTTCTTCCCCCACACAAAATTTTCCCTGCCACTAGCCTTGGTCACTTGTATTACGGCCCATGAAATATGGGATTATCCCAACATGAACCGTCGGTAGACATTGACCAATCCCAAGAAGCTACAAAGATCGGTTAGTGTGGTCGAGGCTGGCTAGTCATGGATGACTTGGATCTTAGCCGGACTAACATGTACCCCATGCTCATCAACAATGTATCCCAAGTATTGGACCATGTTCATGCCAAAAGAGCATTTTTCCAAGTTGGTATATATCTTGTGTTGCCGTAGAGTGCTCAAAACCTATTGAATATGCCGTATGTGCTCCTCCCAAGTTCTAGTGAAGATGAGGATGTCATCGAAATATACCACCACAAAAGAGTTGGTGAAGGGTCTCAATACATCATCCATAAACCTCATGAAAGTGGTGGGTGCATTTATTAACCCTAATGGCATGACCAGCCATTCGAAGATACCTTATTTAGATTTGAAGGTTGTCTTCCATACATCAGTTGGCTCAATGGGAACCTGATGGTATCTAGACTTTAGGTCAATCTTGTTGAAGAAATTTTATCCCTTGACTTGGTTAAGACGGTAATCAATCTTGGGAATTAGGTACCGGTTCCTGACTATGATTTTTTTTAAGGATCTGTAATCAATGTAGAGTCTCCAAGTCTCATCCTTCTTCTACACCAGTACAATTTGGCTTCCACAAGGGGATGAATTGGGTTTGGTGTTCCCCTTTTGAAGAAGCTCTTGGATTTGATGCCTGATTTCATCATTTTCTATTAGCAAGTGACGATAGACTGGTCCATTAGGTAGAGGTGCACTGGGGGTTAGATCAATTGGATGCTTGACTTGGAAGTGCATCGGTACCCCAGTGTGTGAGGAGAAGATGTCAATGTACTCTTCCACAATCTTGTCCACTTACTTCTACCACCAATAAAGGTTATGTGTAGAGGCCATAGATGTGTTGATGACCTTCTACTTACTGTGAGCATGGATAAAAAATAAGACAAACTTCCCAATCTATGAAATGACCTTACTACATTACTTAGAAGATATTAAAGAAATAGAAGTAGGAGTCACTACCACTGGTATCCTATACAATTTTCTACCCAAAGTAATAATAACACTGTGGGGTCTAGACTCATACACAACATGATGCTTCCAAAAATATGGTTGTCCTAAAATAACATCACAAACTTCAAGGGTAGAAATATCATGCAATACCTCATCTTTGAAAGGCTTGATGTTTTAGAGCAGAAGGCACTACTGGCTGACACGAATACCTCTTCCTTGGCGAAGCCAGCCGATGTTGTAGGTTTTTGACTGCGGTGTTGTCGACAGGTCCAACCACTTGAAGACATATACTGAGATTAGGTTCTTATGACTGCCTCTATCGACAACAAAATGAAGTGAAGCTCCCTTTACCCACATCTATGACTGAAAGAGGCATTCCCCTTCCTCTGGTTCTTTTGGTTTGCTTGGCTAGACTTTGGTGGTACAGATAGTGGCAATGGATTCAACATCAATGATCCACTTCCCTCCTTCTAGATTTTATTTGGAATTATAATTGGCCTCTGACTAGGAAGTCTTTATCTTGACCATGAGTGACTTCTTGGAGCAACATTCTTCAGTGTTGTGCCAACAACTTTTATGGTACTCACACCATTTTCCCATGTCCTTCTTCATACTATGATTTCCCTTATAGTGTTGCGGCTTGGAATGGTTGTCCTGAGAGTGGCCATCTCGGCTCAGTCCCTTATTGTGTGGGTTGGGGTCACCTTTTCCCTACTTTGGCTGTGAGGAGTTTTCAAATCTAAACTCTCGCCTCTTCTTCTTAAATTTATGCTCGATTTTGACAATGTATCTATAAGCCATGCCCATTGAGGTGATTTCTAGTAACTCCATTTATATTTGAATGTATCTATGAAAACAACCATGATATTTGAGACCATATGTTTCTCAAAGTATTTGATACCCAATTTGATGCGCAAAGTATGGAAAATATTGGTGAAATCTGGTACTATCTGGTCCCTTTCTTGATCCAGGGTGGTCCATCTAGTGTACTAGTCCTCGTAGCTTCCAACAGGGTATTATTTTTCTTTAATGGCATCACAGAAGGGATCCCATGTAGGGGAAACCACAAATATTTCATATTCCTCTACATCCATTTTCTCAGAGTAAGTATTCCACCAGTCCTTAACATGGGGGATGACCTTGAGGAGTGAAAAAGTAATCTTTTCCCAATCGAAAAAAATGTGGACCAAAAAATAACCTTCGAGAATATTCAACCATTTATCTATATCATTCACATCTATTAGCCCTTCAAATAATAGAATATCAAAATTTACATGTACCTTGAAGGGGGTTGCATGGCCGCTTGATGAAAATTCTTCTTCTGTGGGAAGTTGTCGAAGGATCTGTGCAAATTTGTCCATCATTTCATTCCTTTGTCGCACAAGGGATTCCTCGAGAAAAATTTTAATAGGATCTCCTGCTCCATAATCTTTATTTTCATCCTACATGGGCTATTGTCGGGCTCGACATTGTCGATCTTGCAACAACCTTGCAACAACTTGATTGATTCAAGTCCCAACTTCTTGTACCCTGATCTTGTTAGGGACATGCACAAAGAAAAATAAATGAAGAGCATATCGCTCTGATACCACTGATATGGATTTAGGAGCGGAATGAACTAATTAACAGATTGAATACAATAAACATAGAGATATGAAGAACAACACAGATATCCAATGAACAATATGTTCAAATAAATAAATGAAATAGGGTGAAACTGTAGAACTATAGAACTAAAACACTTTCTCTAATGGTGGTATCTATCCATGAGAAGAGATGTGGCTTCTACGTGCATCCAATTAAGTAGAATGATTATAATGAGGCTCCAGAGGCCTTTTTGATATTACTCATGAATGCCAAAACCCTAGACAACCAAAAACCTAACTGTAGGAGGTGAAACGTGAAAAGTCATGTGGGCCCCTATAGGTAAGTTGGTACCTCAAATTCTTGGGGTCGTAAATTTTGCATACGACCTCCATTTTAGGCATTTGATAGCCCATTGGAAAGGTATTTCAAATAAATGCACTTTATTCCATAAAAATCTAACTCCATCTACAGTTTGACTATGAAGAGCCAAAAAAACATTGTTTAGGGATCCAAAATGGCCCTAGAAGTACACCAAGATGTGTTGGCATGAAAACATTCAAAATAATCTAGTTGGATTAGGTGAGAAGCCACCAGTATTCATTGAGAAGATGTGTAAGGCCTCAAACAACCCCAAAAGTGTAAAACCACCAATTAAAAAGAAGTACAGAAGAACATGTTGAAGTAAAAAATGGATAAGAGGAGCCACTTGGAATAGGTGGGTGGCCACCAATATCCACCTGGATCATGAGAACTCTTTTTATTCCTTAAAATATTTCAACCCCCTATGTAGTTAATAGGGTGGTTGTTTTTTCTCCTTTGAATGATGTTGTCCCTTGGTTATGGAAGGAAGCGAAGAACGAGGAAGAAAAGGTAAAAAGTGATCTTCGCGAGAGACATAACGACTGTCACTGGGGCGAAATGAGCAAAAGAAAAGAAAATATGGAGCGAAGTGCGGAAAAGTAAGCCTTTGGATGAGGATATTGAGTATGATAGATCATCAAGGAAGATGTACCGAGGATGAATCAAGAAGTGGAAAAATATAGCATTAGATGCCTTGGAGAACCGCGATATAAATAAGGAAAGACAGGCTAGCGAAGCCCAGAAAGAATGGGTCAAGTTGACCTAGGGTTGTAGACACCTAGGGTTTTGGTCATTAGGATTTTGACACCTAAGTTTCGACCTGAGGCTTTCGGTGAGGGATTGTAATGTATAAATAAATGTCGAGAGGACCTAGGTGGGGTCGGTACCGTGGTTGAGCCTTGTTATCGATTATTGTTCATTGGGAGAATATTGTATTATGGGTGAGAGAAGTGTTGAGAGAGAGAGCCTTTTGGTATTGTAAGATCTTCATCTAGGTGTGAAGATCAAGTCTTGCAGTTGGGTGTGTAGGAAGGGAGAGAGAAAGAGAGATAGAGAGAGAGGATCTGCTGGCCAAGAGCGTAGATCAGAACTGTAATATTTATCTTAATATATCATAAGCACAATTCTATGGACATAGCCCTAGAGAGAGGGTAAACCAGGTACATCTATTGTTGTGTGTGTGATTGATGCTTTGATCTCTGATGTTGTTATATTTTTATTTGCATTATTGTATTAGACCAGATCTATAGCTATGAAGGATAGATCTAGCTAGTTGAATGATAGATGCATGTTGTGTTGTTGTTGTAATAAAAGCCACTTGATATTCCCCTGGTTGTAAACATCTCTGTCTCGCAACCCCCTCATAGCTACTTCGGGTGAGACTGCATCTGCTTCAAAGGTGCTACCGAAAGGGCTCGTGGCTAGGGCTTGTTGGTGCACTCTTGGAGTTGAACCTTGGGTTTTCCCCTATGCCAACAAATGGTTTTGTTGCTGGGACATGAATCTTTTTAAGGGAATGTCAAGGTGGTTCCCTTTGAAGACAAAGATTCAAAAGTGGATAGAGAATCAAGAGAAGGACTTCACTGAATCCCAGAACAAGAACCCTAAAATAAGCACTAAAGATTGACTACAAAGATACAACTTCACCAACATTCAC
Source organism: Picea engelmannii (assembly GCA_009831015.1). Classification (NCBI taxonomy): domain Eukaryota; kingdom Viridiplantae; phylum Streptophyta; class Pinopsida; order Pinales; family Pinaceae; genus Picea; species Picea engelmannii. Next base: position 105,601 of record ML782315.1, on the reverse strand, counting down.
AAGATATTCTTTGGAGGAATACATTAGGATCTACATGAGTGGTTGGCTAGGTTAGATGACACACAACTTGAAATCATATCTAGACCTCTTGTGGTTTGGACACCATCATTGATCCAGAAGGTCAAGAGAGTCGACAACATTGTATCCAAAGCAGTAGATCACTGGTTTGATAGTACCATCAGAGGGTATATCACCGAGTTTGTTGTTGACAGAACAAAATTGTATAGCCAAGCCGAGAGATACTTTTTCAAAGGACCTAGAGAAAATGTTTTGCACTTCCTGAAGCTAAGAATCAAGATGCTCTTGCATGAAAACCACATCTTGAAGATACAATGGATTGATTGGACCTGAAAAGGCTAATGTTCAAGATATTGGAAAGTGACAATGACACAGAAGAAGGACATACACAAAGTGGGAAAGTATTCCGAGGATTTCACCTTGAGAACTTGTTTAATAAAAACTACAGAGAAGAAGGTTTCTATAGTGGAGAATAGGTAGATCTAACTGACGAAGAGCATCCAGAGCCCACCAGAACAGAAGAAGGGGAAGCTGAAGAACTACGCCAAAGTGAGACAAAAAACTCAAGAACTGCGCAAACTACTGGAGTAAGTAACGTTAATCCTCATGTTGTCCCAACAATACTTAGCAATCAGAATAGTTAGAACCACTAGAGTCTTCAAAGTATTGTTACTAGTAGCTCAACATCTACTCAGACAAGAACCCTAGTTAGCTTTATGGCAGATGAAATGAGATTCCCCATCTTTAGAGGAGATGGATCTGAAGATCCAGATCAGCATTGGTTTATGTGTGAGGCCATATGGAATATTAAAAGTATCATCGATGAAGAAATCAAGAGAACCCTGTTCAACACTATGCTAAGGGACTGCGCACTGAGATGGTACATGAAACTTGTCCAAGGACTGGCATAGCCTAAGCCCCTAGATGAGATCAAGAATGCACTGATTGCAGAGTTTAAGAAACCTAAGTTAGAGTCACAATGTATTATGGAACTAGAAGAGATTAAAAAAAAGGTAGCAGAACCTGTTTGGGAGTTTGACCAAAGATTCAAGACCCTGACCGATTAACTTTCCAGATCCCTGATGAAAAAAACAAAGAATGGTTCATCACTGCATTGTTACCACTCATAAGAATCCCTTTGATGCAGTAGAATATTTCATCTCAGGTAGAAGATTTGGAGATCTCCATGAAGCTTGAATCAACATCGATGGGAGAATCTAGCTCAGGCATTAGCCAAATCATGATCCAGCTAACTAGTTTGTCTTTACAGGCCGAGGATATGAAGAAAGATAAGGGAAAATACAAAAGGGAAGATATTTGGTGTGTAAGATGCAGATATGAAGGCCATGACAAGGAACATTGTTCCTTATTTCATGAGTACTTAGAATCAAGGGCACCGAGCCCCTTAAATCAAGTTAACCTACCCTGGTGCGATGTATGCAGAAATAGGCATCACCCAGGTGAGTGCTACTACATGAAGAAGTATGTACAGACACCCACAAACTTGTATTGTACATTCTATAATCCATGGGGCATGATGATCAGGATTGTAGAGCTTATGATCTCATGCATGAAAGGTCAAGAGACATATACAAGATTCAAGGTTAAGTACAACAAGAGGGAAACACTCTGCAGTACAACTCTCTGGGGAGAGGAAATTTCACTCCTTATGGTCGATACATAGGACGAGGATGAGGAGGAGGTATGGGCCAAGGCCGAGGACAAATAATCTATTACAACTGCGTGCAGCCAGAACATTTAGCAAGGGATTGTCAGAATCCCTGCACAACCTATAGTTACTCTAACTCCTTCGAGCATGTCATAGAGGAATACCCTATGTTGTTGGCTAAACTTCAGGAAAGATGAGGACCCTAGTTGTTATAGGATAAATCATTATATGTGGACACTAACAAATCTCCCTATATCCACCTGGATCTACAACAAAATAGGATAGGACATGACTCTTTCTCTAAGTTGCAATCATCAAATCTACTATCAGGAAGGAATGAGTGGCATACCTTTATATCACTTCCTTAGGTCTCTGTTGTTCCTACTTCGCTCCAGTTCTCTTGTGAGATTAGGTCCAAGACAAAACAAACCAACCAAAGTTAAGATGGAAAAATATATTCAATGTCAACCTATGCATATGATCAAGGAGTTATGCAATAAAATAAGAGTGATTTTATGGGAAAGGGGCATGCCACTGTATTATATTAAATGAAAGTAGAAGATACAACCAGATAGCCTTGATGTCGCAAGCTTCATTTCAGTGGTCCTCTGTTCCAACACACACACATTCTCTACACTTGCATGACGAAGGTCCAATATGGCTTGATAGACAAATGGAGTCTTCAAGCTTCAATTCAAACATGGTTCCTCACACAATTCTTTCATCAATTATCTATTCAAGGGATGAAGGAGAGATGGTTAAAGGGATGAGGATGATCCCACTAAATCTGAGAATTCAGTAGGATCCCAACCATGTGAATTCCAACTCATTTTCTAGAATATCCTCTTCTAGAATCTTCGCAACTTCCTCTTCCTTTTAAGCTTTAAAACATGTTCGCACCCTACCTATAGAGTAGAATGCAAACAAATCTCATGCTAGGTATAGGGTTACCTATGAGAATCAAGATTCTTGCACCCTACAACATAGTCAGTCTACGAACTCATCTCAAAAATATGTTTTATGGAAGAAGACAATCACTTTCCTCAGGTAAAAGGTCCTTATGAGAGCCTGAACACATAACTGTAGAGACACCACCAGAGCGACCAAAATAATGTGTAATAGAATGCCCCCCAAAGTATGAGGCTGGAACTCGTGACAACCAAAATACTTTGAAAAATGCGTGTGTGTGTCAGAAACAAGGATCACACCTAATTGGAAACCCGCAAACAATCAAGCATCTATAGAATATAATACCAGTTATGAGGTAGGAATTCCCATGCTCATACCACAAATGAATGAAATCATAAATGTAGGCCATGACCACCAATCATACACCGTGTATTCATGTCGCCAATAATACCACATAGCCACCAGGAATACACTATGGATCTATGTGTTTAGAAGGCGCAGATTAGGACATAGCCACGTGGCATACAAAGTGGATCTATGTGTCATAAATACTCTAGCACAACCTGGGCCAAAAAAGGGGAGACCCAGGGTCTTCAATCCCGTCATCTAAAAAGTATGATTCCAACCATGTGATTACATGTGTCGAAGTCAAACATGGTAGAAACCACTCGATTACCGGTCATTGATGAAAACTATTATCAAGTGAAAGGGAAATCACCATTGATGTCAATGACTCCTAAGGTACCTAATTACAATCCGAACGAATGTGAATCAATGAGCTAAATTCGAACATTCGAAGGAATCTCTCGATCAGAGACCAATGAGGTGAATCCACTGTCGAAAGTGAAGAGACCTACCATTAAGGCATGCAGGTTCTAAGGTACTAAATGATTTCTAAGTCTTGTTCCTGGATAATGAGTTGGAGTCGACGAAATAAGACTCATCACAGGAGGGCCTTGATGTATCCCCCATCAATGACATGAAATAAGTAACATATTTTGAGGGTAAGTCAAAGTAAGAATATGATTCGAAATGGACATGGGGAAGGCTGACATGGTAAGAATTGACAATTGCAGATGGCCGACTCAATGGAGGGCTTGTTTGGAATTCTCTTGAACATATGAATGACACGACAATGGTCTTGGCAGCACTGACTCAAAGACGACCCAAGATATGACCTTGTAGCAAGTCAGATGAGAGACAAATGGATTTCCCAACCCCAATTCAAATGATGAACAGGGGGTGTCATGTTCAAGAGTGACGCTTACTTCCATCAATACAAATACGAAGGTATATCCCTTTCCCAAAATTTTCCCCACCATTTCTGGCGAGTACCTCTTTATTTTTACACAAGCTTAAGGAGGATAACATATGCTTGTCGATCTAAGCTCATCCTTCAGACGAGTCCCTCAGAGTACATTTAACGAACCCTAGGAAGGAGTGGGTCAGTCCCATAAAGGGTCTTTCGATGTTTATTTAACGAGTCCAAAGATAGAAAACTCAGGGTTTTTCATTTTTTGAGAGTTTGAAAAACACTCAAAGAGAACTCTCCCAGTTCCTTTTTCGTAAATTAGTTCGAAGAGACCAAAAAAGTGATAAACTATCGCTCATCGAATGTTTTCTTCAAATACTTTTACAAGCGTGAAAAGAAAAAGATCACTTGACAATCTTTTTGTTTCTATGGAGTGTGAAAAAATCTTAAAGGATACTTCCTTATTTTCGTTGTTTTCGTGTTACCATGTAGAGTACAAAAAGATGAAAAAAGTATACTCAGTTATGTTCTCATGTATTTTCAAGCCCGAGAATGAATGAATACTGAGCTCGAGGTTTTTCCTACAAAACCATAAAAAGATATTCATACATGTGATGAAAAGGGGAAAAAATACTCGCACACCGTCATTCAGGCTTCTAAATCACCTACCTGCAAAAAAACCATACTCACAAGGCTATTAGGGTATTAGGTTTTTATAAAAAAAATCAATAAGAAATAGTAAAAAGGTGAATAAATATGGATGAAAATCCCTTTTTACCATTTCATTGTTACTTTGCCAAAAACTTGTCCAACACACCTCTTTTTCTCCAAATTTATTTGCTCGATTGTGGGAGGTACAAGCGGTCATTTGGTAAACGGTTTCGGCCAACAAGGTAATCTCTCGATTCTTCAACTTTTTCATGGATTAAAATTGATTTTTATTGGTAATTTTAAGTGTTTGAGTCCATTTTAGGGTCGGTGAATGCACTCAAGTATCCTCACAGGTGATCCATTCAGGACCTGCGAGAACCTAAGATTCTCGCAGGTGAGCTTTAGTGCACCTGCGAGAATCTCGCACTGTGTGCAAGATTCACCTGCGAGGGTCGAAAAAATGGATTTTTGTGCAAGTTTTTACTCAATAATAAATTATTCAAGAGGTTAAAAAGAGTTGCTAAATTCCTTCTCATGGCTCCATTGCAGGTATTGATCATCACGATGTTGGAATGGAGGGAAAGGGAACATGAGGAGGATGATGCCATTGCCAAAAATGATCCGCATACACTTGCTACCCTCTAGGAATGTGGTATTTTAAAAAATTTCATGATCACCGGCATGAGAGCCCAACTCAGGTTGTTAGAGTACCTGGTCCACATGTGGGATGTGGATCAATAGTTGTTTCATGTAGGGGTCCACATGATGACACTAGATATCAAGGATATCTATTTTCTAATGGGGTTGTCACAACGTGGATCCCATGTGACTCTATCCGGAGGTAGGGGTGGTGTACTTCCTATGAGTGAGTATGTTCACCGACATTGTGTTCCTTGGGCATAGAGAAGCAAGGGTAAAGTTTCCATTTGGGTGGTCCAAGACTTGACCCTACGAATTATCTTATTTACCATTGTACGCATGGCTGGGAGCATTTCTCCACACATGGCTCTCCAGAGCTATTTCCAATATGAAATAGAGTGCATAGAGCCTCAGGTTTTCAACTAGTCAGATGTGGTTCTCCGCAGTATGAAGAGGCAACTGACAAAGTGCAGAAAGGGAGACTTGAAGCAGTTCGGGTACAAGTCACTTTTAGTGTCTTTCTTCCTTGAGAGGGTCCCACTGCTGCGACTACAGGTAGATTGGGGTTTACCAGCTCCACAGGATATGAGGATACTAAGGTGGTGTAATCTCATGGCTCGGCATGTAGCAGGGCCTATAATCAAATATAACGATTCATTTTTTGACTGGTTGAGGCCCCATATGTTGATGATCGATGACTACACATATGTCAGTTTGGATTTCCAAGGAGATCCATATTTGGTCCTGCTTGAGGATTCTCATTGGGGTGACTTAGGTGAGAAGTACACATTTTATTCTTTTTTAAATGTTTTTGCAAATTTTATTACATAAAATGTTTTTATGTCTATCAAAGGACTAATCAAAAATTTCTTTTGATGACACAGATGTGGGGCCGTATCGACCTCTAGGAATGTCTCCCATTCAGAGACGGGGAGAAGTGTCTCTAATGGCAAGATGGGATGTTGAATATTACAAGGAAATTGAAAAGAACTTAGAGGGAATGACTGCAAATGTCCCGGACATCACTATTGGAGAGATCCCGAGACATTATCAGCGCCATATCGTGGGTGTGTCCGAGTCTCTCAGTCGACTTGTCCATAGGGTAGCCCGAGAAGATGTATGTTACTGTGAGTGTCATCCGTGATGTTATTTTGTAGAAGTCGTGGGCTTCATATGTTTTGATATTTTGGTCTTTGGACATAAACGTTTTGTAAAAACTTTTGATCGTTATATACATATATATGGCTTTTACCGGCTTATTTTTTGTTGTATGATACATGTGATGTGTGATTGGTTTATAAATATCCCAAATGTCTGTCTAACACATAATTAGCTAAAGCATCAATCAATGTATTTAGACATCTAGGAATGTGTTGATATTCGATGTAATCAAAATAACGTTCCAAGAGGCGAATTCGTAAATATATCCATAATAAAGTAGGACTTAGGATAGCATAGACATTACTTAACTATATCACTACTAGCTACGAATCGAGTCATATAACTAGGTGGCAAATACCAAGTGAAATAGCATCAGTCAACAATTCGATGATGGTGCTATATTTTGTGATATTATTGGTCGCACGACCGAGGCAAACACCTCATAGACTTATAAGTTCATTTGTAGGTGTGTAAATTGCCCATGCAGCATACGCTAAGTTTCGAGTACTATGAATAGCACCATCTGGAAACCAAGAACAATGCAAGGTAAGCGATCGAGGGTAGAGACCAAATAACGAAAAAGCACACTAAAGTGACACACAAGAGTATGATACAATAAAATAAAAGAACTCATGCACAGATGACCTAAGCATAGTACTTATTTAAGTAAAGCCCATTTCTGGGTTCACTCAAAGGGACACCATCATAGTCCATTAACTCATAGGCTCCTTTCTCCAACACACATATGACAATATAAGGACCTTGCCACATAGCCTCAAACTTTTTGGCTCCTAGCAAATCTCGATCTTGTTCATAAAGGAGAACCATATCACCTTTAGAGAAAACACATGGCTTGACCTTCTTTTCACATTGGGATTTGATGTGTTTCTTCTGGGTTTCTATAACTAGGGTGACATCATGATGGGTTTCATCTAGTTGCATAAGATACAACAGACGATCTTCTTCAGAAGAAGTTTTCGGGAGAAGTTCAATGGCTAGATTTAGAGACGGTATCTCACATTAAATTGGCAAGATGGATTCGAGACCATAGACTAACTGGAAAGGTGTAAATCTGGTAGCAGACTTGACGGATGTCCAGTAAGCCCACAATGCTGGAAACAACATTGTGTGCCAACTCATTTTGTGAATCCCTATCATTCATTGAAGCATGGGTAATAGGGTGTGCCAACTTTGTTTATTGCTTCAACTTGTCCATTGACCTGTGGGTAATAGGGTGTTGCATTTTCATGGAAAAGACCCAAATTTTCAGTGAGTTCGAACATCATAAATTTTCTAAAGTGGCTACCATGATCAGTAATGATAGCTTGGGGAACACCAAACTAAGAAATGATATGATTGAATATGAATAGTGCTTCAGTCTTTCCTGTATTGTCGAATGTCAGCATTGCCTCGGCCCATTTCGTAAAATAATCTACGGCTACAATAATGTATCCATGCCCCCTGGTCAAGTGAGGGTGACATGTCATGAAATTGATACCCCATTTCGCAAAAGGACCAACGGAGACTACGGGGTGTAGAGGAGTAGGGTGTGATCGTATTTTGTTGTTGTATGTTTGTCAAGCATGGAATTTTTGGATGGAGATAATACAATCTTTGAATAAAGAGGGCCAAAAATATCTAGCTCATAGGATCTTTTGAGCAAAACCATACCCAGACATATGACCACCACATGCTCCAGAATGGAAGTCATTCAAGGATTTCTCAGCTTTGTCAAAGGTGAGACATCATCGAAAGACAGAGTCAACCCCACAACGATAAAGAGTGTCACTGAGGATAATATATTGATGGGCTTGGTAACGTATTCGACGACAGCCAGTGCTAGACAAATTGGGTCAGGAATTCTGAGTTTGGAGATATATAATGATATCCCCATGCCAAAGGTCATCAGAACTGATCAGGAAGAGAGATTCATTGGGTAATGAATCCTCTGCTACATTTTCTGTCTCAAAACAGGGAAGTTCACAAATCAATTTGAAAAAAACCAAGGATTTCTTGGACTTGGCACGTTCGAAGTCTAAGTAAAACTCCTGGAGTATTACGATTTATTTGGAGTATTTCCCCCCTAGCAATTGGTGTGTAAGAATGTGTTGCATAGGGTTGCAGTTGGAAATCACAGTGGTTTTGCGTAAAAGGATATAGTACTGGAAACGTTGGACAACTTGGATGGCTTCCAAGGACAGTTTTTCAACATGTAAATACTTGGTTTCTGTAGTCATGAGACTCTGACTCAAATAATAGATGACATGTTCATCATGAGACTCATCCTCCTGGACCAAAACCATGGCAATGGCAGAGTCCGACACTGTGAGATAAAGGAAATAATCGTGACTGTAATTGGGTGGGAAAAGTAGTGGGGTATGGGTTAAAGTTAGTTTCAAAGCTTTGAATGCTTTGTTGGAAGTGATGTCCCATACAAACTCGGAACCTTTCTTAATAAATCGAGTAAATCCAAGGGTTAACTCAGCATAGTTTGGGATGAAACGATGTAGAAATTTTGCCTTCCCTTGCAAACTTTGTAACTAGCGGAGTGAGGAAGGAGGAGGGATATTAAGAATCACCTTGACCTTCAAAGTATCTAATCTGATCGCTTGACGTGAAACAATAAAGCCCAAAAGTCGGTCGGATTCTACACAAAAAACACATTTGTGTGGATTTAAGCGTATTCAGTAAAACTGACATCGAAGGAAAATGGCTCGGAGGTGTGTTGGATGATCGACACGGTACATGGAATGAGTCGATAAGTCATCAAGGTATGGTTGCACAATGTTCTCTATATCATGAAAGGCATAAGACATAGCACGTTGAAAAGTTGCATCGTCATTCTTTAAACCGAACGGTAGTTTCTGGTAGGCGAAAGTTCCCCAAGGAAAAATAAAAGCGGTCTTGTGTTGGTCTGTGGGTATGATATTGACTTGATTATATCCAGAGAAACCATCCATCAGAGAGAAGATTTCACTTCCGACACATTCGTCGATGATCTGGTCAACGAAGGGGGTAGGAAATTTGTCTTTAAGACAAGCTTTATTAATGTCCCTATAATCAATGCACACGTGGATCGTACCTTGTTTCTTGTTAATCGGAACAATATTGGAAACCGAGTCAGTTAGAGACATAGGGTAAATAAAGCCATCTTTAAGAAGTTTCTCAACTTTGAGCTTGATGGTGGCTACTTTACACGGGTGGACTAGAGAAAGTCAATGTCAGATGAGTTTAGCACCTAGGTATGTCTTAATCTCATGTACAAAAATGTCGGGGTCAATACCTATCATTTCTTCATAGCTCCATGTGAAGACATCATGAAATTCTTGGAAAAGAGACTTGTAGCTGACAACTTCATCATGGGAACACGAAGTTCTGATATGCACATTTTTGACAACTCCAAGTTTAATGGATATGTCAAGGGGGATCGTGGGTGAGATATTACTTAAGTTCCCTTCGTAAAACATATCGTGTGTAGACTCAGGAATAGTAGAAATGATGACAATGGTCGACAGAGTCAAGATCCGTTGGAAAATCTCAATGTGGTGTTGTTCCAGGAAGAGAATGGAACGATGATGTCCATTGTCCCAAGGGGTTTCTTCCATGGACATAACAAACATAATCATCTCATCTGTAGGAAAAATGACCTGGAATAGATCTGGAGATGAATCACCAAGAGAGGGGGTAGAAGGGGTTGTCAATTGAATGGATTGATAATATGATTCTACTGGACTCAAAGGCATTTGGCCAACATAACGAAGATGATCACCAGGTTGGGTAGTATCCAAGGGTCATAAGACAAAGGGGTTTGTCGAATAGAGGTGGAAATCATATTGATTGAGGTGACTAACAAATGTGGAACATCAGGCAGATAGTTTTGCATCTCCGAGGCAACCTCGTTAAAAAATGAAACAAAGTTATATGAGCATGATTTTCTAATTTCAATCTCGTTAAAAAATGAAACCATACTTGAGCATAGTTTTCTAATTTCAAGCTCGTTAAAAAATGAAACCACTTACAAGAATAGTTGTTTTCGTCTCTGTGTTAACCTCGTTAAAAAATGAAACAGAGGTTACGAGCATAGTTCTTTTTTCTGTGTCAAGCTCGTTAAAAAATGAAATAGTTTTCCCCCTCTCTATTTCAGTCAAGTCCTTTGTCTAGTATTTGAAGCTTCATTTCATTCTCTTTTGCAGTTGGATGAAATGAAGCTTGGGGGGCATTTTCCTCAGCCTCTGGACTTCATGCTGAAGTTGAACCACCAGCTTCTTAAGATGGGGCTAAGTACCAACCATGTGAATTCATGCATAATGCATTGGGAAGTTCAAGCATAGTTTTTACTTTGGTTCAATCTTGTGTAAAAATGAAACCACCTACCTCAAGCATAGTTTTCCTCTAGTTCAATCTTGTCTAAAAATGAAACTAGGTCCAAGAATAGTTTTGTTTATTTTTAAAGCTTGCGTAAAAATGAAAACAATCCCGAGCTTAGTCTTTGTTCTTTCTCATGCTCGTAAATACATGATAATAAGTTACCGAGATTAGTCTTTCTTCTTTCTCGTGCTCGTAAATAAATGAGAATGTAACTGAGTATGATTTTATCACTTTTTCAGACTCATAAAGGTTATACGAAAAAGGAACCCCCCAGAGTTTCCTTTAAGCTCTTTTCAGACTCTCTAAACATGAAAAAATTGCCGAGTGACCTTGTTCTCTTAACGCTCATTAAAGTATTTTAAGAAAACTTCTGTTGAGTGACATTTTATCTCTTTTTCAGTCTCATCAGACTACTTTACGAAAAAGGAACCGAGAGAGTTCTCTTTAAGTGTTTTTCAGACTCTCTAAACATGAAAAACCCCTGAGTTTTCTTTCCTTGGACTCATAAAACAAACATTGAAAGGCCCATATGGGACCGAACCACTCCTTCCTAGGGTTAGTTAAACATACTATGAGGGACTCATCCAAAGGATGAGCTTACATTACAAGCATGTGTTATCCTCCTCAAGCTTGTGTAAAAATAAAGAGGTACTCACCAGAAATGGCGGGAGAAAAATTGGGAAAGAAATATGTCTAAATCTGTATTCCATGGAAGAGTCTCTTTTGAACATGACACCCTTTCACTTGCCTCGTGTCTAGGTTGGAATATCCACTTGTCTCTTGATCATACTCCTTTATAAGATTACAAATTAGTCTATGATCCCTATTGTTGAGTCAGTATTTTCCAAGAAAGTTGTTGTGTCATCAATATGTTCAAAGACAAGTTCAACCCGGAAATCCTTTTGTTGCATCGGCCATGTCTGCAGTCTTTAAGCCTTCTGTTGCATCTGTCATCCCTGAGTCAGTCCTGAATCACTTGTTACTCTGATCTACATCAAATCTTGTTACTTGTTTCATTTCATTAATGTGGGATACCTTAAGGCCCTCCTGTGACGAGTCTTTTCCTATCGACTTCAACTCATTACCCAGGAATTAGACTTAGAAACCAATTTCTACCTTGGAACTTGCATGCCTCAATGGTAGGTTTCCTCGCTTTCGACAATGGGTTTTCATTATTGAACCCTGATGGAGAGATTATGCCGAGTGTTCGACTTCATCTCATTAACTCACATTCGTCAGATTATACTAGAGTACCTTGGGAGTCATTGACATTAATGGTGATTTCCCTCACACTTGTTAATGGTTCTCATCATTGACCGGTAATCAAGTGGTTTCTATCATGTTCGACTTCAACACATGTATTTGCATGGCTAGATTCGTACATAGAGTGGTGGAGATGAAGACCCTGAACCTTTTCTCACAGATTCAGATTGTGTTGGAGTATAGTTAGTTTGTATTGTTGCATAGATCCACATTGTATGTCTTGTTTCTATGTTCAAATTTGAGTCTTTAACACATAGATCCACAGTGAATTTTTGGTGGCTATGTTTAGATTTGAGTCATATCGGCATGGATCCACAGTGTATGTTTGTTGGCCATGACTTGTCTTACTTGACATGGATCTTTGCATGTTGTCATTTATGCTTTGATTCATTTGTATTCTGAGTATGGGAATGCCTACCTCAGTGATGATATATTATTGTACTGTATTTCCTTGTTTGTTGGCAGGTTTTCAACAAACTATTCCTTGTTCCCTACACACACTCGACAAAGTATTTCAGCTATGAATCTGTTTTGATTTCATACTTTGGGGGTCTCTCTGTTACACATTATTTTCGTCATCCCTATGACCGTTAATGATGTCAACCTATCTGTAGTCTTCAGAGGGGTCAGTGGCCTAAGTTCCTAAAGAAATAAGGGAGAAGAACTTTTCCTGAGAAAAGAAGTTGCATTTTCCTTTATGAAAACCCTATTAAAGATGATTTTTGCATGCTGCACTATGGCTAGGGTGTGAGAATGCCTATTTCTTGCAGGTTGCACCATAGCTAGCTTGCGAGAGGTTCACAGGTTTCTCTATAAGAAGGGTGTGAGAATGCTCATATGTGGGAAAAATGAGCATCTTCACGATGCTTCTATAAGGAGAAACTTCCATGGTGAGGTGGCATCCGAATGGTTTGGATCTTACTCACTTTCATGATTTGGTTGGATCATCCTAACCTCCTCACCTTATCCTCTTCAACTTATAAAAGGAGAGGATCTCTCATGGAGAAAGTTGGCTTGGATGAGATTAGATTTTTAGCTTTTGAGTTTGGATCTTTTGGGATAAGCTTGGATTGGATTGAGCTTTGGAGTTTGTTAGCTTGGCTAGATGAGCCATTATGTCAAGATAGATTGTGAATATTATTAGATCTATGCTATCATAATTCTTGGAGTGGAAGTGTGTGGGGAACGAAGGACAGTTGGAAGGGACCTTATGACATCAAGTCCATGGTTGTAATCTCTCTTTCACATTTAATATGATATAGTAATACGATTCTTTCCTATAAAGCTTGTTGTGTTTTATTGTATGATTCCTTGATCACATACATAGGTTTATATTGAGTTTATGCTATTACTATCACTTTGGTTGGTTGCGTTATTTTGCAGGATCATCATTGTATGAGTGTTGGAACGAAGATAGGACAACGATGGTGAGAGGAAGTGACATTTAAATGGTACGCCACCTGTTTGCACTCTTTTCGTCAATGTGTGAGCAAAACGTGAGTGCTTACATGCCTAGTTGGGCTCTGCTAGTCATGACAGCTGTGATGTAAAAGGTTAGAAAGAAGACAACTAAGCTATTAACAAGAATTAAAAAAAAACTAAATGGAACTATGAGCATAGAAAATAAAAATAAAAACAAATGACAATGGACCAATATCACCAATGTATAAGCTGGTCTGATTGTTGAAATCCAAAGATACACAAAGGAGAAAGAGGACTTGGGTCCCTTCCCTGTCCAATGGAAGGCTC
>ML782315.1:25315-36971 GCA_009831015.1 Picea engelmannii | reverse complement strand
ATAGCAAAGAAACTCTGCCAAAATAGCCAAGCCCATTATTGTCCACACTTCATGTTGCAGCAGTTGGAGGACAAAAGAAGAGGAAGAGCCCAGGATCAGGATCGAGGAATGGTGGCCAGTCTCAGAACTCATTGTAAGTGATTAATTTTGAGATTAATGAAAGAAGATACTTTTCCCGTCCCAAAATTCATAAATCTTATCTATGTCATTTGATTTGTGTTTTATTTCTAACCCCCTATTAGATCAGTATCATGCATGTGTAGTCTTATCTTGATTGCAGGAAGCTTTGTAGAAGGGGAAGCCGCAGCAAGGAAATAGAAGGCTCAACGGAGGATCTACTTCAAGCATCGTTAAAAAGGTGAGTTGATTCTTCCATTGTTTGCTCGAAAAGGGGTTGAGATTTTGGGTAGAAGGTTAAAAGTTCAATCTTAAGGGTCATTTTCCGCGTATAAGTTTAGAGCCCTAGCTTATTAGTCCGTAGGGTAGAATACCCAACAACAATATGGGTAGTTGAATTTGTTGAAGTAGATATATTTGTATATAGTGGATTGAATGAAGGTTCATTCCATCAAGTTGGTGCATGTTTACAAGTTGGGTCTTGTATGAGGATTGGATTCCTCACATCTCAGTTGGATCTGAGATCAACAAGCTGGGACTTGTTATGAGGATTGGATTCCTCATTTCTCAATTGGATGTGAGAACTGGAAGATGGGTCTTGTAACAAAGAGCTGGGTCTCTCATAATTGTTTGAAGATGAAATTCAAATATCGATCTTATGTATTCATTCAATTTAAATAAATAAATATTCTTTTATTCTTTTATATATATTGATTGAGAAAATGAATTAAATATTTGTTGTTTAGTTAGTTTGTGAAAAGTGGAAAATTGTCCAAATTTTTTTGACACCAATTCACCCCCCCCCCTCTCAGTGTCAAGTATCCATTCAACAATTGGTATTAGAGAAAGGTTCCTTCAACACAGTTTAAACACTGAAGGTAGATTAAGGAGAAATGGGTGGAAAAATTGTTATCTCCACAAATGAAGATCCCTTACTTGATGAACAAACTATTCATCATGGAGGGAAAATATGAAAAGATATCTAAAGTCAAGAGGATCTGGAGTTTGGGATTCGGTAGTAATTAAGCCCTATCACTTAACTTCTTCTAAGAGAAAAAACAAAACTGCAAAGGAAAAAAGGAGAAACAATACAATATCTTTAAAAGCAATCCAGGATGGATATTCATACCAAGTGAAAGAAAAGATGAGACACTACAAATCTGCTAAAGAATTATGGCTCCAACTAGAAAATTGTTATGAGAATGAAACACAAGAAGAGGATAAATCCTATCAAAGTGAGGAACAAGACTCAGATAAAAAGGATTCCTGTCAGTATAAGGAAAAATAATCTAATGAAGAGGATTCCTATCAGAATAATGAACAAAACTCAGAAGAAGAGAATTCTTATCAAGATAAGGAAGAAGATAAAGAAAAGAAAAATTGCAATCAATTTGAAGAACATAATACATAGAAATACATTTCTAATCAGAATGAAATGCATGATTTGATTCAAACCCCAGCTAACAATGAAGAAGACAACCTCATCAAAGAATTGAGTAATACCTCAGTATTCACTAATGAAAAAATATTATATTTTAAGACTTATGTTATAACTACATTTGAAGTGATTAGTATGGAACTAGGAAATGGTCTATATATTGAAGTTACTAAGGATTTTCTTGATCATCTTGAGTCCACAACTATGTGCACTCTAAAAGAGTTGGAGAAACTCAAACAAAAGGATATGTTTCTACTTCAACAGTTAGATCAATCTAACCATGAAAAGTTTGAACAGAGAATTCAACTAGAAGACAAAGAAAAGGAGATCAAAAGATTGAAAACTGAAGTTACTAATCTAACATAAGAGATGGAAGAATTAAAGACACATGACAATAAAATAAAAGAAGAACTAAAAGAATCAAAAGAATTAGTTAGCAGTCTAAACACTCAACTTGAGGAAATTAAAGAAAGTGAAGAAGACCTAAATATTCAGTTAACAAGGAAAAAAATTATTACCACATGTTGGAATTGGAAACCATCAATTTCAAAAAGATAAATGAAAGTACTAATGCAGATCTAATGACTCAAATTGAAGAAGCTAAGAAAAAGGAAGAAGCTCAGAATATCCAAATAACTAAAAAGGAAGAATCATGCCAAATGTTTGAATTAGAAGGCATCAACCTCAAAAGGATTCAACTACAATACAATGAAGAAATCAAAAAATTTAAATCTAAAGTTTTTGATCTAACAAAATATATGGAAGAATTGAAGACATATGACAAAAATATTAAATGAAAACAAGTCTTGGATGAGACAGAAGAAATAGTTATCAATCTAAAGACTCATCTTGAACATGTATTAATTCAAGTTAAATAAATAAATAAAGTATTTATTCTTTTATATATATTGATTGAGAAAATGAAATAAATATTTGTTTTTCAGTTAGTTTGTGAAAAGTGGAAAATTGCCCAAATATTTTTTACACTGATTCACCCCCCCTCTTAGAGTGAAGTATCCATTTCAACACCACATTCATTCTATACTTAGTCATTTTCAAGGTTGTGTGGAAGGATCATCTCTTGTGTGGAGAAATTTACACTCACTTCCCATGCAATCATACATCTACAAAAATCATTTCTCCACATTTTATTATATTTTTACTAAGTTTTATTCCACATTGAACACTTAGTTTATTTTACTTGTTTTTACTAAGTTTTATGTGTGAAGATTCCACCACTTCCACATTGTCCTATTTTTCTGCACACATTGACTTCCATACAATCCAAGTATTTAATTCAAACATTTAGTTATTTTATCATTTATTTTCCAAAGTCTTATTCCCCTCCCCCTTCCTTTGGCATATTGGGACACATGGAATTGAAGTTGACCTATCACATTGGGACATGTGGAAGTAAAGTTGACCTATCCCTAGGAAACACTTGGATCATATTTGTTGGACAAAAATTACTGGGAAGTGAATTGGCATGATGATTGGGTGATGAGGTTGCAACCAAAAGTTATACTATGAAAAAGATACACAATGTTCTATGGGTATATCTACTTCACACACAAAGCATATGAGAGATCATTTTATTTATAAACATGTAATTAGTACCCTCCCACAATGTATCTGGGATAAATAGGGAATATTTTCAAATCAATGGCTAAGATTCACATGGAGAATATATCAACGATTGTTGAGTGTCTCTCTTCTGGAGGCCATAATGTTTGATCCGGATATCCAAATGGAGCAAATGAGCTCGTTGGAAATATAGATACCTGAAGCAAAACATAGAATTGGTTTCCATGGTTGGAATGATAGTTATCATGCCCTACAAGGTAAAATACAATCACGATTATTTCTATCTTGAAAAAAATTGATTTTGGGAAAATGTTTTGTTAAAATAAATTCGTGAATGTTTGGCGTGGGTTCTGTTTGGAGACACGAATATATAAATTAATATTTACAAAGGGGAAAATAAAAATCTAAACCTAAGCCTAAAGAACATTCAAGAATATGAATCTTATAAAATAATAAGAGGTGCATATTCATCAGGAACAATCAGAGAGAGAGAGAGAGAGAGAGATCCACCCATCTATCATTCCTTTGCTATTTTTTGTGAGTGCATTTATTTTCGAAGAATTTCCCTTCTTTCTCCCTATTTTGTGAATCAACTATCATTTTTTGTTTATTGTTTACTCATAAAGTTGATTCCTTATTACAATTATTTCTTTCTTCCAAGTTACATCTGCTATTTATTTGGTCTATGGGAGCCCCATCCCAGTCTATTTTGACAAATGATTTTATTTTATTTTTTAAGTATCAAGAATATTGTGTCATACAATAGGAAGACATCTTATTAAAACTTCAACATCAATTTAAAATATTATTTACTCTTGCACAGAGCTATTCTAGGATTTCATAACATTTGTGGATTCATATATTTTATAAGCATGAGATCTCGTGTATGTTTATCCTATGTACATTATTATTATAAATGAATGAAATATATTTTCATTATGGGCCATTTGTCTTATTTTTTTTTTCTATGAGTCTTGCTTCAAAATATTTTTCCTCATTACCTCAATTAATGGATGTGATGGAATGGATGTAGGTGTTCTATTTATCATATGTGAGGTTTTATCTTTATATTATAATTTATCCATTATCTTTTTTAGTTACTTCACCACCTGGTTCACTCATAGGTATTGATGGTTGAATGAATAAATCTATTTTCTGAGTTAGTGTATTGAATATCTGAGTGAGAAAGAGGAGTACCACCTATATTAATATGTAGAGGGGATATTGATAAGCCTTTCAAGAATTCCCTAGGAGGATGACACTTGTCCCTAATAGAAAAAGAGATCAAAATTTTTGGAAACCATATTGAGGACACAATGCATTTCAGGAAATATGATACTTTATTTTTAGCATCAAACATTATTGAAAAACTAGATGATGTATGGCTCAAGTATTGGAAATAGATATGAAATATTTCTAGATAAATGGTTAAATATGAGCAAGGTTCTAGAAAACCTCATTCAAGGAACATCATATGGCCTTGAAAATATGTTTTGGGAACAAGTCAGATATGCCAATTTTTGGAGAAGAGAAGAATCATTTAAGAATCGGGAGGATGAGCTCCATGTAGACTCCATTATTAAAACTATGGATTAAGAAGAAAGATGCCCTGGCGAATCCACCAAAATGATTCTACAATTAAAAGAAGAGCTATATGGAGACTCCACCAAATATTATATTTCATGTTTTGATGATACTTTTTCTTCCCCACCAAACCTATTAAAAGTTATTCAAATTAAATCAAAGGGAGAAGGTTCTCAAAGAAAGAAACAGTTGCACATAAGTCTCAATTTGCACAGTTTAGAGGATCTGGAGAATAATTTAGTTACGTTTTATAACATTTTTGATATCTATAATGTGGTTGAAGATGATGTTCCATTCCAATTTTTTTATCTTAAACCTAAAAGGAAATTCTAGTGAATGGTTTTATTCATTGCTTCACGGAACCATCACTAGTTGGAAAATATTAGAAAATTTATTTTTTAAGAAATATTTCCTGAAGGAAGATCCATATTATCTTTTATTAAAAAAAATTGTAATTCAGATGAATGAGAAAGAGACAATCAAATATTTCACTTTAATTCATATTTATGAAAGTTCTACATGAGCTTCCTCAAGAATTTTTTCCAAATGATGTCATCATTTTTAGCTGCTGTGAAAATGTTTTTCATGTGAATATGAGTTTTTTATTGAAGCAAGAAGTAAAGTGCATATGGAAAGAGTTATTGCAGTGAGATCAAGGCATCGAAGAAAATATTCATGAAAGTGGTGTTGATCTCTTAAAATTTCCAATATTATTTCAAAACAAGGGAGAAAAGGATGTAGAAGAGAAATATGATGGAAGATGTGAAAATGTCTCTACATAATATTATGTTCCTAAATATAAAACTGAGAAACCTAATGTCTCAATTCAAGAAGAATACCATTCACCACATTCTCCATGGGAGGGAAATTATGACCTCTCATATGCTCAATTTAAGAGTAATGTTGACAATGAGTTTAAGGATAGATTTGAAGAACCTCCACTAGATGTACATGAATATTTCATTCAATGTTGTCATGGTGAAAATGTTGTATTAGGGTCTCAATGGCTAGAACCGATTTATACAAATTCGAAAGAGAAATGTCAACATGGGATCAACAAAAGTAATGATAAAAGTCATCACTCTACATCAAACATTCAAGATGTTGATTACTTGTATGGACTAGCATTTAATGAAGAAGAGGTCTTACCAACACCAAAAGAAAAAGGGAATTTGCAACAAGAGGCTCCATGGGTGGTATATTTTATTTTTGAAAATAATGAAATTGTTGATGAACAAAACAATGCATTCCTAAAGTTCTCCACGTATTTTGAACAACAATTTATTTTGGTAGCTTCACCATGGTAGCATGGTCATTGTATTTCCTCAGATGGGGTGACATGTAGCCTAGGTGAAGACATGCAGCCCCCTCATAGAAATTTACATAAATATGGTCAGTCACCACCCCAATTCCTATTATTAGATGGAGGATGGCCATAAATGCTTGCAGAGGGAGGGAGGAAAACTCCCCTGTGCAGGATTAATTTAGGCATCAACGATTAATTGCAATAGGGTGATGATGTTGGGTACGGAAGATAGCAGAGAAGTAATATCTACCCTTGAGTTAATTATCCATATCGACCATGGCATTCACCACTTCGCCTCAGTTCTTTATCTCCTTGCTCTTCTTGGGAATTTGGTTCTAATCCAATTAGTTCTCTCTAATCTCATTGGCAGATATATTTGACCTCCAGGTTCTACCATGCCAAGAGAGAGAGAGAGAGAGGAAACCCTAAGAGAGGTCCTACCTGGTACTGTCGTGCTGCAAGGAAGATATGCCTGCACAATTTGGAGAGGGTTCTATCCATATCTCAGACTCCGCTAACCGCGGGGACATATACGCCACCAATGGCCTTTGTGGAGGAGTAATTATTGGAAGAACCAATCCAAGTTCTACCAGAGTCCCTCCTCTACACAGTCCTAGATTCCCATGACAGCCCTAGTACCATCGTTCTTTCTACAGATACAACGAATACCATGGATGGCACCACTTGAATTGCTTAGGAGAAACTCCCCACGATGGATTGTTGGGCTGAACCTCCACTGCTAAACCCAGTTGTGGATTGTGACCAGACTCCACCCAGCCTCTTGATCCCAGAGAAGTTGGAGTTGATGTTTTAAATTAGAGGCTATATGATGGAGCAAATCCACCGACACACCCTCATCAGTAGCCACATCGACATGTTGTTTAATTCCTTCTCCAACGCGTCAACCAAGTATATGTCTACTCATAAAATGAAGAAACTCTAATACCAATGAAACACAAATTTTTAACTACCAAGGGAAGACGACAACCTGAATTTGGAGAAACCCCACCAAAGTGGATGCACAGGTTCTTACCTCTCATCTTACCATCTTCTCTTTGCCCTCAGGTTTTCCTTAAATCCAATCCAAACTCATCAACCCAATCAAACTCAAAATTCTACCTATTATTGTTTACAACTCCCCGACAACGACACCAAAATGTTGGTGTATATATATGCTTAGTATATTGCACTCATTTATATGTCAATCCAGGATTCGTAATCAAAAGAGTTTTTACACCATATGTGCAAAAAACAAGTAACCTATCTATGTATGTTGTATCTAGCTCAATCAAGAAATAATTAATAACATAACACTTTGTTTTGGAATATCTAAATGCTTCACACAACTTCAAACTCAAAAGATAATGATTATTGTAAGAACCCTCCTAGCTAAGGACATCTACTCATTCAACCGGTGAAATTTTTTTGTGTGTAGGTTAAGTGTGTGCGCGTGTAGAAGAAACAACCCCCTCAACTCCAAGTCAACACTCGAACCAACCAGACGCAAGCAAGACGAACACAATCAAGATGACCGACATATCATAAAGACACACGAGGCACATGCCCCGAACAGGAGGCGTGCAACCAACGGCTGTAGGCAGAGACAGACACCAGGGGTTAAGCAGAGTACTGTCACCGAAGGAAGAAATCCGACAGTAGAGTCGCAGTAGTGGAACTATGCCTTTAAACAACCCGAGACTACTGATACGGCTCACAATGTGTCGCAAGAGTGGAACTGTGCCTTTAAACAGCCCGAGACTCTTGATACGGCACGCGATTCCTTCCATTGGATTACACCTAGACACAAACGCTAGCTACAAGAGGAGTCTACATCCCGCCCGACACAAACAACCTACGCAATACTAAACACCAAGTACTACGAGATCAGGGACGACACGACCTCTACAGGAGACACAAGTCAGGAGGACTCAATCGACTCACCTCCAAGGGGACCTGAAGACTTCGACCTAGACCGATTGTTCTAATACAATTAATAACAGACAAGGACCTTATCCTAGGGTACATCCAATAACTTTAAATTAGGCCAATAATATCATTTCAATCTAAGCTTTGTCACGAACATTCGTATAATGAAATTAACAAGGCCACTAAGGCATCCTTATTAACATTGCCATTATACAATACTCCCATCGCAATTCAACCACATTTACATTCAATTAATAATAGTACTGTTGCAATTAAACCATTCATTATCATAGCAGTTTTCCCGACATTTAATATTCAATTAATGATATTACTAATGCATTAAACTAATACGTATTCTTGCCATTCTAACAACATGAACATTCCATTACTAATATTACTATGGCCTCTATAATAACATGTCACCATATAAATAACAATGTCTAATCATGATAGTGTTTAAAAGTAATAGCATTTAAAGATGCTTCATAATAACATCATTTTTAAAACAACCCCGTAACATCATAATTAATTTGACCACATAGAATAACCATGCTTAGACAAGACCTGTTTAAAGGTATTAGAAATTAAGATGACATTATAAACCCTGGCAAATTATACAACCATATTAATGCAAATTTAACGATTAATACCAAGGAAATAAACAAATTATTAAGAATGCCACTTTCATGAGCGTTACTACTGCCATTGAACAATTGTTAAAATTTGCGATCTAAAAGCATCACTAACATACATTTAGCAATATTATCTTCGCCACATAAGTAACCTAATTAACATTGCAATTGAACACTCACTCAACCTTGCATTTCAACCCTCAATAACCTTTCATTTAATAATAATTAGGACGGCCAATAAACAATTACTTACCTTGCAACTCAACTAGTAATTAACCATCCCATTAAATAATGTTGATATTGAAATTTAACAATGAGTAAACCATTACTCAACATTGCGATCCCTCTAGAATTAACATTCCCGTAATTATATCACTATTGCATTTGAACTTCATCTTTAGCATTCGATGTAAACAATATGAATGTTTCCATTAACGCGCATAATCTTCACAATATAACAATTATTAAATAACCGATTCGACTTCATCATAACTATAACAGTAACCCTTAGCTAAAACGACCATGACAATAATACTATCTAATGTGACTCGGTTTTAATTAACTATTACATAACAAATTTAATACAAATAAACAATGTCATTACTTATACATTCCTAACCAATTCGGACCGTTACCTTTCCATTTCAATTGTTCATTTAACAAAATGGTTATATTAACCTAATCATAACAACCCGATTAAATCAACTTTATAAAAGTCATCCCTAACATTATTTTACGATACAGTAAGGACGCCGAACAAGATGCGTTAGAACCCTAATAAAGACCAGTGTTCCAAGGTAAAAATCAATTCTGTATTAACTTCCCGGTGGTTACTTTTCTGCCTCTCCTCCCCCCTTTTTGGTCGTTTAACCTTCTTAAGCTCGTGGACAAGTCCCAATGAGTATACGTATTCTTAGCTGGCCCTACTGATGACATTTCGGGTTGTAGTGATACCATGCGCAGGTTAGGTGAGGACGGAATTAAATGAAGAGGTCGAAGGTCGAGGCAGCGTGAAGGTAAACGGCTAAGAGACTGATCAGGAGGGCGGTGGTCCGCCGACAACGCTGGCTCACAACCCTCGAGAAGACTGCTGCCACGTCTCAGAGGGTTAAATTGGAATGCAGGAAATTGGCTGGGCGATTCGGGCGAGTTTACTCGCTCCTGCTCTTTAAGAAACACTCAGGTAGAGGATTCAGCACGCCACAGCATGCCAAGCTCAGAGGTTATGGCTCAGGAAGAATTTCTGCAGCGAAAACGCCGAGATAACGCGCCAGACCGAAGTAATCCTAGGGTTAGGCGGTAAGCTGATCTGGAGTTAATCTTCTCATCCGCATCTCATCAACCCGACCCACGAGTCAGTAACTACCAGCAGCACAAGTTAGCGCCCAACCCACGCTGAGCTCACAAGACCAGACTGTCAACATGGGCGACGGGAGTGCACAAATCGGAATCGCGTGGACCATCATTGGTATCTCCTTAAATTGAGAGTTACAGAGCACGACTTGGGACAAAATCAAGTAGTTTGACCCCCATACACGTGAGGCGTTATCCAAAATACAGTAACTTACGTCTCGTAAGATATGTGGTGAAAAATGTTAATTTGATATAGTTCTGCCAGGTCAAGGAATTATGCATCACTATATTTATTGAAAGGTTCATCCAGAGATGAGGGCAGGCATTTGTAGTTTCGGGAGTTCCTAGACGGGTTTTGTTAAGATAAAAAGGGCTATTTGACAGGTGCCAGATGTGTGCTGCTGCAGGAGTGCTAATTAACGCAAGTATTGTTTGTAGTTGTTATTCTGAGCCCGGTCTGTGCGTATGTTCCTCATAAAGCTGCAGGTCCTGGGCGAAGGAGTTCGCAGGCTCTCCACCTGGCTCGATCGATGGTAGTCACAGAATATTTTTTTTAAAAGCGGTCGCAAGTTCCCCATCAGCATTATTTATTTAACTACATGCCCATAATCAACTACAAACTCCCAAATAACAATATTATCAACAGCTATCTCCGTAGCGTTTTAAACGAACCAATTTTGATCCTAATCTACACCGGCTGCACAATAATGGAAAATGGGAACACAAATTTCACAGGTGAAGACCAGCACGCCCCGTGAATACTCATACGCCCACAATAACCTTAGAGACACCCCCGAATAATACAGCCCTGACTACAGACGCTCCCATTCATACAAGAAGTGCCCATACCCAATACAGTGACCACACGCCCCATCAAATATTTTTTTATAAACGGAACCATATAAAACAGAACGAAATAACCTGAACCCCATACAAATTTACCAGTAAGCATAACTGAAGCGATTATAAAAACGAGAAATTTTTCTGAGTTTAAGGGCAAGGAAGAGACATCTACTTATATACAATCACAATCTCAACAATAACTCACCATACATTCTGCTCTATTCGTTTCAGTAACATACCTTGGCCTGACTTGTTGCAGCAATGGTTCTGACGCTCCAGTCGCTCCTTCTCCAAGCTGCTCCTGCTCCCAGCTGCTCCTGCTTGCCGACCTCAAGAGCTCACCGGTACCTCCCAGCCAAACGCTAGGGGTACTCTTCTTCCCCCTCAGCCCCCCGAGCCGCAAAGGGGCCACACACAACCAGAAAATCCTAGCTCCTCAGCTCGCCTCCAAGGCTGAGCTACCACTCACGTATGAGCTGAGGCTTCCCAACTCCTACCAGAAAATCAGTCAGTCACTCCCCTCCTCAGCAATCCAACCTCAGCCAAAAACAAAAGCCAAAAAGCCCCTTCTTTTCCTTTCTCCCTCCCTTTATCCCCTCCAAACCCTAAATCCCCCTTTTTCCTTAGGTTTTCCAATTCTTTTAGTTTCATTCGTTTGTAAAATCCAAATTCATTTTTATTTTTATTTTTACCCTTTTTTTTTTAAATCAAAGCATGTGCGCTCATTTCCATATTTAACTATTTATTTATTTATTTAATTATTTATCTATTTATTTATGTATTTAATTATTTATCTATCCCCCTTTTCATTTTATTAGTTTAATATTTAACTTTTATTTCCCCTTTCCCAAGCTTAACTTATGGGTTTAGAGT
>ML782314.1:645994-663029 GCA_009831015.1 Picea engelmannii | reverse complement strand
ACTAATGCATACTAAAGAAACACACTTTTACCTAACGACATATTAGACCAAGTAGATCTTAACTAACTCCTAAGTGTCTAAATATCCTAACAACTCTACCCAGAGTAAAGGGACTTCTAGGATAAGTTAAGGTTAAAAAGTCTCTAGGAATGATTCTTTCCCCAGGAGTCCACTCACGTCCACAACTTATAGTCCCTCGTTCCCCACATATCTGCCCCACCCCAGGGAGTGTGCCCCTTCTCTACTCGACAGTCCTTTGGCTGCCCCACTCCCCTTCCAGGGCTTCAACAATAGGCTGGACATGAAGTCTCAGAGAACTACAACTATCCTAAGGCTCCCTCTAGGAAAATCACTTCCCCAACAACCTCTCTCACTTGGAGATATTTTCTCACAGGCCTGAACACCTACTTCTTCAATCCCACAAGATTGACAACCCGTCTCTTCGATTCTATTCACTGGATGACCAACCACGAGATCAGTGACGGTAGTACATAAAACAATTAAGGATGAGAGGTTGGCCACTAGCTATATTCAGTCAAAAGGGTTGTGTTGGCAGAAACAACATATCACTAAGGTTCAACATAGGCTCAGGAAATATACAGGCACATTGTTCTTCTCAGGAAGTATGGTTTAACTCAATTCTTCACAATTTTTCCCTCCCATGCGTTCATGAATAGGGTTGATGATGGAGGGGAAGGTTATCTACGTGCTCATTCTCTGGGTGCGTGGATGGAAAGATGGAAAAACTGACTCACCAAGCTCCCCAAACAATGATTTTCCCCACTTTTTTTTGCATGCACCATGATTGACACATGGCTCTCTTAGAGCACGCGTCCCTCCATTTGGGATTATCCCCTTTCTAAGAAAAACTTTGGATAAATTAATATCCTCATCACAACCTTTAGAAAATAAATATATATCATTCTCTTAGGTTTAAGCTCTTAATCCTAGCCCTTTTTCCCCAGTCTCAAAGCAACCCCTTCCCTTACCCAACCTAGTGGAGCTTAGTCCCCCATAACTCTTTCTTCATGGGCAGTCTACATGAAACGATGTATTTTATATTAATGATATGCATAATTACATATACAAAAATAGGGTCACTGACCTTAAGCGATCCAAGCTCTTCAACCTAATATTCACATAAGCCTCCCAACTTCTAAACAGTTGGCTCACCAGCCTATAAACATAATTACAATTCAGCAAGGGCTCAGCCTTGGGGTATTACATTCCTTATCATCTATGTGGGGACCAAAAACTATAGTTGGGGATTCATCTTGTAGATTCACAATATCAAGGGGACTTGCTGAGATTTTTCCCTATATGTCTTTTTCAATCTTCTTGTTATATTAAGGATTCTTAGCCAATTCCACCAATTGGATAGGAATCTTGATCTTTGACAATTATTTTTCAATGTTAAAAGGTGGAATTGATTCCTCAAGTTATTTAACTTCTCTTTTTGTTTTTGAAGATTCCCCAACCTCCTTACTCTTGGAAATATTTTATAGTTCTTTGACTTTATCCATTGAAAGACTTGGAGTAGGATTATTAGGTTGGGGTTGACTATCCTATTTGGATGCCTTATGTTTGGGTCTAAGATCATATTTTTTATGCATCTCATCCTGTAGTACATAAAAAAATATCTTTTACTAGGAAAAGGAGAAAAATCATTTATTTGATTCACTTTTGGGGATTTTCTTCCTCTTGCTAAGGGAGTCTTGATAATCATCTTGATTTAGATGCATAACATTATTTTACTCCTATATCAGGTGTATTTCCTCTAGATTCTCAACATACTTGTAACATCCCCAACCTCTTGTTGGGCTATGCCACATAATTTTTTTTCGAACGATATACAAAATTAAAACATATATAAACTATGAAATTGCAGAGATTCATATAGAATAATAATAAAAATACACATGAAACACACATAGTAAAAACCCACAAAAATAAACACATAAATAATAATGAAGCATGCAATTTAACACACAATTGACACTTATCTTGGTAAAAATGTCACCAACTACATGCACACCTTCCACGTTCCTCCCAAACTTAGACCACACTACTCAAAACTCTCAGTAGTGGGTCACCCCCGATCTGGGACTAAACTCCACTCGAGTAAAGGAATTCCTAACCAGGTTGATATATCTTAGACAACAGGAAAAAAATTGTCACAGGTGCTAACTCGAACTAACAACCTACATACCTCATTCCCCACATGCCTGTCCCACCCCAAAAAATGCGCCCCTTATTTGCTCAACAGTCCCTTGGATGCCCCACTTCCTTTCTGGGGATTCAACAATAGGTCGGATAGGAAGTCTCAAATCCCTGTAGTTGTAGTTTGGCACCTTTAGGAAATCAATTCCTAGTAATTCTCTCTCCTAGAGAGAATTTCTCACAGGCTTGACAATCTGCCTCTTTAGTATCCCATGGGCCCGACAACCAGCTTCTTCAGTCCATCCCCTAAGATAACCAAGTACAGTTACATGTACATGTATGGGTATGGTACTGGTTCAGGTATGGTACATTCACAATGATAGTAATAGAAAGGTATGGAGGACAACTGAAATTAGTGAGTGAAATATGATGGAATGATGGGAAAATCAACTAAGTCCAAACTATGTGTATGCATGTTACCAATTTGAAACTTGTCATGTTGAGAAGCTACTTTGGTTCACTTCTCCCAATCCTTAGAACTTAGGATAAAATTATTATCCATACTTTATACTTTAAGGAATATTAATATAATATTCCTTTTTGGCTTAAGCTCCCTAGCTTAGCCCCTTATCCTTGAATTTTATCCCCCTTTCCCTAACTAGTGGAGTTTAGTCCCCCATACTGTTTTACATGGTTGTTTTTCCATAGTGATGTGTTTTTCATTAATATTTTCATGTGAATACATTTACATTTACATTACAGATATACTATCATTTTTGCACCACATCTCACTAGCCTAAGTACATTTGTATTTACATTTATAGTTGGGGTTCGACTTAGGGGTATTACATTCCCGCCCCCCTTATTTATGCACTTTTCTCAGTGCAATATATACACATAAACAACCAAAATTTAAAAAATCCTAAAAAATGTGCGGGTATTATGCCCGCATAGCATCCTTGTTCTCCCAAGTGGCATCTTTAGGACCGTACCAAGTCCATTAGACCTTTACTATCTCTATGGATCGATTACATAGTTGCTTGATCTTCTGGTCCAATATTCACATCGGATGCACTTGAGAGGCGCCTTCTTTCTCCACTTGAATCACATTCCAATCAATGACATGATTAGCATCAAGTATACACTTTTTGAGAAATGATACATGGAATACATTATGAATAGACATTGATGAAGGAAAGGAAAGAATGTATGCTATAGGTCCAATCCTCTCTATGATTTCAAACGACCCATAATAACAAGATTCCAACATTGAACAATTTTCCAACTTTAGGGAACTTTTGTTTTCCTTTACTTTCAAGAATACATGGTCACCCACTTTAAATTCCCTGTGAGTTTTTCCCTTATCAACAAAGATTTTCTGTCTATCTTGAGCAACCTTTAAATTATTTTTTATTTTCAACATTTTCTCTTCCATTTCCCTAATCAATTTTGGCCCAACCAATGCTCTATCTGTTGGGTTGTCCCAACTTACCAGTGTGTTTCACCTTCTTCCATAAAGTGCCTCAAATAGACTCATATTTAGAGATGCTTGGTACCCATTGTTATAATAAAACTCTACTAAGTGTAGTTAATCTTACCATTTTCATGGTTTATCCATCACATACATCCTCAACATATCCTCAATCACTTGATTCACCCTCTCTGTTTGTCCATCTGATTCTAGATGATAAGCCATGCTAAAATTCAAATTTGTTCCAAATCCTTTAAATAATCCTTTCCAAAAATTTGATGTAAAATTTGGATCTCTGTCAGACATAATTGTCTTGGGTATACCATGTAGTTTAGCAATTTCTCTCATATAAATATAAAAAATGTTGGTTGCCTTGTGAGTGAGCTTTACTGGAATAAAATGGGCATCTTTTGTAAGCTTATCCGCCACTACCATGATAGAATCATGCTGCTTGTTTGTTCTGGATAGTTTGGTGATGAAATCCATTGTTACAACTTCCCATTTCCACTCAGGAATGTGTAATGGCTATAGAAAACTAGTTGGGTTTCTATGCTCATCCTTGACCTTTTGACACTCCAAACATATGGAAATAAATTCAACAACTTATTTCTTCATGCCTGGCCAATAATATTGTCTCTTGATAGCTTCAATAGTTTTTTGATAACCTGGGTGCCCAGGATAAGTTACATTATGAATTTATCTCAATATCATAGTTTTCAATTCCTAGGAATTTGGTACATAAATTCTTCTCCTGTACATGAGAACTTCATCATTTTCTAGCTTATAGTCTTCAATTTTCTACTGCAAAATACCTTGTTGTAATTTTGTTATTATTTCCATGTATTGCAAATATAATTTTGTAGCCTCTAAGATTCTATCTTTCAAATATGATTGACACATGCTAATGGTTCTAGCATGCAACTCATGCACCCTTCTACTAAGTGCATCAACCACCTTTCTCTCTTTCTCTTTCATATGCTTTATATCAAAGTCATATTAACTGAGAAATTCTAACCACCTGATTTTCCTGGCATTTAGAGTTGGTTGTCCAAATAAATACTTCAGACCATTATGGTTTATCCTTAACTTGAACCTTTTCCCCATGAGGTAGTGAATTCACATATTCAAGGCATGCAGTATGGCTGCCAACTCCAAATCATGAGTAGCATAGTGGCTTTCATGCTCCTTCAACTTCCTTCAATCATAGTATACCACATATCGGTTTTCAATGAGGACTCCACCAATACCTTCTTTACATGCATCAATGCATACAATGAAGTCTTCATTTGGATCAACAATCCTTCGTATTGGAGAACTTGTTAATAAATTCTTCAAGTGTTGGAAACTCTTTCCACAATCCAATGTCCACTAAAACTTCACTCCCTTCTTTTGCAAGGAAGTGATTGAGTGTGAAATCTTTGAGAATCCTTCAATACATCTCCTATAGTAGCCTGCAAGGCCCATGAATGATCTAACCTATGTCACATTCTTTGGTATTAACCATCCTCTAATGGCATCAATATCTCCAGGATCCACTACTATCCCTTCCTTTGAAATGATATGTCCCAAATAATGAATTTGCTTCTAATAAAATGAGCACTTGCTCAATTTGGCATACAACTAATGCTCCCTTAATATCTGTAATACCATCCTCAAGTGTTGTTCATACTCTTCCTCCTTCTTAGAATATATAAGAGTGTCATCTAAAAATACAATGACAAACTTATCTAAGTATTCTTTGAAAATACCATTCATTAAACACATGAAGACAACTGGTGCATTTGATAACCCAAATGGAACCACTGTGAAATCATAATGCCCATACCTTGTTTTGAAAGTAGTCTTGCTGTTGTATTCTTCTTTAATTCTTACCTAATGATAACCTGACCTGAGATAAATCTTGGAGAATGTTTTTTCATCTTTCAACTCACCAAAGAGGTCATCGATCCTTGGAAAATGATACTTATTCTTCATAGTTACCTTGTTAAATTGTCTGAAGTCAATGAAAATTCTGAATGTTACATCCTTTTTCTTCACAAATAATACTGGGGCACTCCAAGGTGACACACTTGGGCATATATACCCCTTCTTCAGAATCTCTTCAAGTTGCATTTTAAATTTCTTCAATTCTAGTGTACTCATCTTGAAAGGGGTCTGTGATACTGGGGATGCTCTAGGCATCATATTGATGGAGAATTCAATGTCTGTTTTAGGGGGTAATCTGGTATTTCTTTAAATACATCTTCAAACTCTTTTAGGACTGCATAATACTCAATATTTGACACCTTATCTTAGGTGTCTCTTCCATATGTTTTGCAAATATTTGACACCCTTTTCTGTAACTTTTCTTCAACTGCAATGCTGAAATTTCTCTCATGATTATTGCCCCAATAATTCCATTTACTGTCCTTAGGTTCCCTTCCTCATCCAAGCAAGTAAATTCCTTATTATAATATTCTAGGATAGCATGGTGTTGGTCCAACCAATCCATACCAATTATATATTCATAGGAACCTAAAGGTATGATGTTCAAATATTCCCTGGTGCTCAGTCCATTCATGTCCATTGGACATGCCTTAACGATCGCATTAATTTTTCTTTTAGCTCCGGTATCTAGCTGCACCAACCAAGATTTTCCAATATTGCATCTTGGAAAATGCAATCTTTCCACCATCTTAGGATCTATATAACTATGACTAGCTCCCGAATCAATTAAAATAACAATGTTTTGGTTGTTGATCTTACCTTCCACTTCAATCATATGTGACTAAAACCTAGCTTGCCTGTTTTCCATGGCTGCATAGATCCCAGGTACACTTTTTCCCATGTACTCCACTATATCAGCTTGTTGTACATTGTGAATAGTCCTCTTTTTTTCACCTCTGTGAGGACAATATCTATACATATGATCTCCCCCACAACACCAACATTGAATAGGTGGCTGCCTTGGTCTTTGCCTTGCTATCTTAGTCATTCGTTTTTCTCTAGAATCTGGCTGTCCCTGAGGATTATTTCTAAAGAATGGTGTCTTACTCCCTTTTTTCCTTTGTTCCATCTTGTTTTTATTCTTGTCTTCCCAATCTTTTTGGAAATTTGGCCTTCCTTTATGTTGATCATAAAGGCATTTAGCTCACCTTATGGTCTCCTCCAATTTTTTGGGATCATCATATTGTATCTTGTCACTGATAAATGACAACAGCCCACTCAAATACCTATGAATCTTAACTAGATCTTCCTTGATGAAAATAACATACTTTAGCAGTTCTAAAAACCTTCTTTCATATTCATCTATGGTCATACTCTCAATATTAAGTTCAAAGAACTCCTTCATTTTCTTGTCATAGTATCTCTTATTCAAGTATTTCTTTTGAAAATGCCTCTTGAATTCCCTCCAAGTAACATTTTTCTCATCAATGTGTTTCACTTGCAAAAATTGGTCCCACCACATGGATGCCTTTCCCTTGAGATGATATATGAAAATTATTCCTTCTGCGTGTGAAGAGTAATTATGCAATTGAAAATAATTCCTCATGCCTAACATCCATGTCTCTGCATCTTCATCCTTCTTGTGCTCACCATCAAATGTAGGAGGCTTGATTTTGTTCATTTCTCCTTGTAGCTCATCCACTCTAGACCTCCTCTTATGTTTCCTGATAGGGGATGGAGTTGAACTACTATGTTCTCCTCTAGTCGAATGCCTTGAGGAGTGATGGTGATGGCTGCCAACAATTCTTTTTTT
Organism: Picea engelmannii; assembly: GCA_009831015.1. Classification (NCBI taxonomy): domain Eukaryota; kingdom Viridiplantae; phylum Streptophyta; class Pinopsida; order Pinales; family Pinaceae; genus Picea; species Picea engelmannii. The sequence goes on along the minus strand of ML782314.1, from coordinate 655,659 downwards.
TCTCCTCTCATCATGAGACCTGTGGCTTCCTGATTTTCTTAAGTCATTATCCTTATCCATCTTCTTTTCTATTCTTTCGAAGCTCTGAATTAAATTTATGTCGAAGCCCTCATGATTCTCCTTGTATTTCATAAGCCTCTCATTATCATATTTAAAACTTTGGACATCCTTTTGCAAACTTTTAATGGTCTCTACCAAGCTCATGCTTTCTTCCTTTCCTTCTCCATGTCCATTTGAGTTTTTACCTTCATTACCCATATTGACATACATCCCTTTGATCTCATCTTCATGGCTGTAAGCCCCCTGTGTATCTTCCATGATTATGAAATCTGTGCTAATCCTGTTCTAATCTAATTGCCACTAACTCTACAAAATGTGCAGTCAACAAAACTTGTTAGGCTAATTTATTTATCAAATTCATGAAATTTTGTACAATTTTGGTTCAATAATGCATCATAATTATTTCTTCTCATTTCCTGAAAAATTGACAACTTAGATCAATTTTCTAGGTGAATAGTTATATTCGAATGTCCAAGACCTTTCCATGCTTCCATGCTCAATTATGAGTCTTGAGAATAAAGTTATGGTTATTTGAAAATTGTCCTTTAAATCTTCCCAAGATTTCTTCATGAATTCTCTGCCCTTCCCTTTCTCATACAGGTACTTAGCCTTCCTGATGGTTTCATTCAAAGTTCTATGATGCAAACCTCCACTCCTTCTAGGGGGCTTGTGCAACCTCCCGGTCTTAGGATCTTCTTCTGGAGTCGAATTATCTCTCAAATCCGTGATGGATCCTCTCTTCATGTACACATGCCCTTTTAATTTCTTTATGCAGGCCCAACAAAACCCGAGGGCACTTTAATCTAATCCCCTTTCACTTATAATAAAAACCACAAGTGCTAGCCCATTTTCTTCGACAAAATTATCATGTGACCGTGTGATAGAACCAAGCGCTCAACCAAAATATTCTATATGGATCTCGGGGACTTCGGCGCTCCGTGAACATTCACCTTTTCAACAGTCCAATCTTCTGAAGTGGTTACCGACTGAATTTGGTCATAAAGTGACTTTGACTGGTGGGTTTAGGTCGTATCCCTATCCTTCCTCTCTCCAAAATCTTACAGACAACTATGACAGCTGGCGATGATTCTCTTCCCTCCTCCATGATTTATGGTGGAGATTCACTTTAGGACTCTGATCTTTGAGAGTTTCAATGAATCCAACACACAAATCTCTTGGACTACCAAAATAGAGAACTCTCAAAGAGTTAAGGGATCAATGGTCCACACTTTTCTCCTTGATCTACAGCTAAAATCAAATCCTGGACTCTGGGATTCAGAGGTTTCCCATATCCAACACACGCTACCTCCCGGATAGATGAACTATGAACTGAAATCGATGGCTCACACTCCTCCCATAGCCAACGACTATGATTAACTCTATGCTTCAGGCTTCGAGGCTTCTCGTTTCAGATGACCACCACACTCCCAAACTACCAAAATCTGAACTGAAATCGACAAATCACACTCCTCCCACAACCAAAGAATGTGATTAAATCTGAGCATCGAGATTTGAGGCTTCTTGATCCATACAACCACCACACTCCTAAACTGTGGAATGCCGAGCCTAAATCAATGGATCACACTCCTCCCACAACCAATGGCTATGATTAACTCTGGGCTTCGGGCTTATGGGATTCTTTCTCCAGATGACCACCACACTCCCGAATTGTCAAACATCAAATTGAAATCAATGACTCACACTCCTCCCACAACCAACGAATATGATTAACTCTATGCTTCGCGCTTCATGGATTCTCTCTCCAGACGACCACCACACTCCCAAACTGTCGAATGACGAACTAAAATCAATGGATCACACTCCTCCAACAACAAAGGACTTTGATTAACTCTGGGCTTCAAGCTTCATGGCTTCTCTCTCCAGACGACCACCACACTCCTCAACTACTGAACATCCAATTTCAGAATACTTGGAAATCTACGGACATGTGTACCCAACAACCAACGATGAATATTTACTCCAAAATTCAGTACTTTGGGGAACTCTCCACTCCACGTAACCGAAACTAATTTCTCTCGGAGTGTCAAATCACTGAACCAATTAGGGATCCAATGACTCACACTCTCCCAGTGATCTCCGATGTAGATTCACTTGGGGACTTCATAGCTTTGGGGATTTTTCCTCCTCGCGACACAAGGGTCAATTTTTCCCTAAGTGTCGAATCTCAGAATTGTGAGATCTACAACTCATGTTCCATTATGGGATATATGGCTAAGATCCACTCTACTTTGGCCAAGACTTATGACATGAGAATTCTAATCGACTGTTCTCGTTTTCCAGTGCTCAAATCCAATAGTTGGGATTTGATCTCCTCTATTGTGTGCTCTCCTCTCGTCTAGGTTTGATCCAACGAACCAGATCTAATGTTGTATCCCAAATCAATGGATTTTGTGGTTTCTCTCCTCTACAGTTTCGCTTCCCTCCAATGAATGATTTCTCAAAATTTCAAAGGCTCAACCTTTGATATCTCCACTGCAAGGTTTACTCCTTGGCCTCTTCTTTCTTTCTTGAACTTCTACACCTCCTAAGATTTTGAACATAGTAAAAGTGTTCTCTCAGTTCTCTCCTGACACCCTATAACTTAAAATTCGACCAATTCTAGGTCTAAATATGCTAGAAAAAATATTAAATTAAGAATATCTCACCACTTGGCCAAATTTCTCAAATTTCCCATGAATTTAACAACAAAAATCAGGGATTTTTCCCAATTCCACACAAATGCTTTTGATTTTTACCATGGACACACTATAACTTGAAATGTGGCCACTTTAAAATAAATTCTCTGTGAAATTTTTCTTCAATTCAACTTGCACGGCCCATCCAAGCTTAGTGTTGAAAATTGGAGCTCTGATACCATATTGTAACATCCCCATCCTCCTATTTGGCTATGCCACATAAAATTTTTGAATTGCATACAAAATTAAAACATATAGAAACTCTGCAAATGAAAATATTCATACAAAATAATAATAAAATTACACATGCAACACACACAAGAAAAACCCATAAAAATAAAAGCATAAATAATAATGCAACATGTAATTTAACACACAATTGATGGTTGTCTTGGTAAAATGTCATCAATTGCGTGCATACCTTCCATGTTCCTCCCAACCTTATACTGCACTGCTCAAAACTCTTAGCATTGGGTCACCCCTAAGCTCAGACTAAACTTCACCTAGGTAAAGGAATTCCTAACCAGGTTGATGTATCTCAGACAACAGGAAAAACTCTTTCACAGGTGCCAACTCAAACTAACAACATATATTCCCTCATTCCCCACATGCCTATCCCATCCCATGAAATGTGCCCCTTCTTAGCTCAACAATACCTCGGCTGCCCCACTTCCTTTCCTGGGATTTAGCAATAGGCCAGACATGAAGTCTCAGAGCCCTGTAGTTGTAGTTTGGCACCTTCGCGAAATAAATTCCATCCAATTCTCTCACCTAGAGAGAATTTCTCATGGGCCCGACAATCCACCTCTTCAGTATCTGACGTTCCTGACAAACCGCTTCTTCATTCCATCCCCTAAACTAACCAAGTATAGGTACAGATACATGTACGTGTATGGTACTAGTTCGGTTATGGTACAGTAAAAATGATAGTAACAAAAAGGTACAAAGGACAGTTGAAATAAGTGAGTGAAATATGATAGAATGATGGGAAAATGAACTAACTCCAAACTATATGTATGCATGTTCCCAATTTGACACCTGTCATGTTGAGAATCTACTTTGGCCCACTTGTTCCCATCCTTAGAACTTAGGATAAAATAATTATCCAGACTTGATACTTTAAGTAATATTAATATAATATTCCTTTTTGGATTAAGCTCCCTAGCTTAGCCCCTTATCCTTTACTCTTATCCCCCTTTCCCTAACTAGTGGAGTTCAGTCCCCCATACTCTTTTACATGGTTGGTTTGTCGTAGTGATGTGTTTTTCATTAATATTTTTATGTGAATAAATTTACATTTACATTACAGATATATTGTCCTTTTTGCACCTCGACTCACCAGCCTAAGTACATTTGTATTTACATTTATAGTTGGGGTTCGACCTAGGGGTATTGCAATACTCTTCTTGAATCACTTCTTCCACGTGATTTTTTTCATTATTGGTTCTCACATGGGGTTGAGTGGGATGTTCACCATTCCTTCTTTCTTTCCTCATGAGTTGAGGATTGAAAGGCATCCTAAACGGATTAGGGTTTCGCACCCCTCCTTCTTGACACTGGTACATTTGGGTCAAATTACGATGACACATTCAACACAATTGCCACTTTATATTATTGGGAGAATGAAAAACAATGGAACCCATCAAACTTCTTTTCACATGAAGTCACTTTTTCGACGCCATAGATATCGTCTCTATTGCGATGTTTCATGCAGACACGTGTCATCTCGGATTTGACTATCCAAAACCCATGTAGCCGTCGCTACAATGGCATCATAGACATCATAATTTTGACGTCCCATTTGTCAGTATCCACTACATGTGTGCTATGGGAGCAATGTTACCATACATTGATATTACAAGATATGGTAACCTTGCTCCACCGATGACCAATTATTCATCTCTGGTGTGTTTTCTATGGAAGTGACCTTACCATACATTGTAATATTGATGTATGGGAACGTCACTCCACCGACGATTATTTATTCATATCCAACATGTTTTCTATGGGAGCGACATCACCATACGTCGTAAGACCAACGTATCATAACTTCTCTCAATCGATGGTTAGTTATTCATCTCTGATGTGTTTTCTATGGGACCGACATTACCAGACGTCGCAATATCGATGTCATGTAGGTATTTAAAAAAAAATGTCGATTGTCAATCACAAGGTCTATTGTCTCCAACCTCAATGTCCAAACATTTAAAATGGTTACAATGAAACTCATTGGCTACAACTAATGGTATGTTGTTCCAAGTCACTATTTTCATTTCTTTTTCCATGGGACCATATAGGGAAAGTGACCCTAAATTGTCCACACAAGAAAACTACAACTTGAAACAACTCAAGAACCATGAGAAGTTTGCTTCATTGGATTCGTAGTCATCGGAAAATGTTAATGACACCCTTCTTCGTAAGTCATTAACCATACAAGCATGAATAATAGAATAGTTTGGATGATCTTGTTTGCACATGTATTAAAGAATTAGATTTCTATCTAGGGGTCAAATCATGAGATCTATCGTATTCAACCTCATTGACTACTTGGGATGATGTACCTAATGAAACTCACTTATTGCAACTAATATCATGATCTTCCTAGTCATGTGTTGCATTTTTTCCCTCGATACCATTTTAGGGAAAGTTTCCTTGAATTATCCAAGTAAATAAGCTACAACTCAAACCAACTAAAGAACTGTGAGTTGGTTCAATAAGCAATATGCTCCATCAGATTTATATCCATGTGACTGTTTCCAATAGCACCCTTCTCCATGAGTCCTTGGACATGCAAATGTGCATAAGAAACAATAATGGTTGAGGTCATTTCCACATGTGTTAAAGAACCAAATTTGGATCCAAGGGTTAAATAACAAGATCTCACACATTCAACCTCGATGAATACTCAAGGATGATGGACCCAAAGAAACTCAATTTTTTCAATTGATGGCATACTGTTTTGAGTGTTGGTTTGCATGTTTTACCCCTTGGACCATTTAGGGCAAGTGTGCATGAAATTTCTAGGAAATTAAGCTACATATTGAATTGAATCGACACTATGAGTCAATTCAAGAAGTAGTTTTCTCCATTGTAACCATCTTCATGGAATAGTGCCAATGATGCCCTTCTCCATGAGTCCTTAGCCACATAATCATGTAGATTAAAATATTTTGAAGGATGTCATTTCTACCTGTGTTAAAGAACCAAATTTTTATCTAGGGAGAAAATCATGATATCCCACACGTTCAAGCTTGGTGACTTCATAGGAACAATAGCCCTAATGAAACTCACTTGTTCCAATTAATGACATGTCGTTCCAAGTAATGGTTTGTGTCCCCCCCGATACCATTTATGTAAAATGTCCTTGAATTATCTAGGCAAGCAAGCTACAACTAGAAATAACTCAAGAACCATGAGTTGGTTTGAAGATAAGTCTTTTTCATTAGATTCAGCTCCACAAGATAGTTCCAACAATGACCCTCTCATTGGGTCCTTGGCCATACATTCATGTAGAAGAAATTTGTTTTGACAAGGTTGTTTTCATGTGTTAAGGCACCATATTTGGATTTAGGGATCAAATCATGAGACATTTTTTATTCAGACAATATGAATACAAGGGAATGATTTCCATATTGAAACTCACTTTCTAAAATTCATGGCACAATGTTCTATGTCACTATTTTTATTTTATACCCCATAATTATTTAGGGCAAGTGATAGTCCCTAAATTTTCTGGGAAAGCAAACTACAACTCAAATCAGATCAAGAACAAATCTTCTCCTTTGGATTGGTCTACATGGGACTGTTCCAATGACACCCTTCACCTCAACTCCTTGGCCATACAAGTGTGTAGAAGAAATTATTTTGGACCAGGTATTTTGCACATGTGTTAAAGCACCAGATTTGGATCTAAGGGTCCAAGTACAAGATCATGCATTCAACCTTGGTGACTACATGGTGATGATGGCCCTAATGAAACTCACTTCTTAATGAAACTCTCATGGACCATCCCGGGAGAGAGGAAGAGGATCACACATTAACACATCTTGGTATTACAACAAGATCTACCTGGTCAAAGACCAGGTTTCCCCATAACACATCTGGGGGCCCTAGAACACATCTAGGGTCTTATCCACCAAGTTACGCAACCAAGGATCAACCCATGCATTAGGCAAGGGTTCCCTAGGGCACATCCAGGGGCCCTAGAACACATCTAGGATCTTATATCAACCACCAAGGAACACTTCCAAGGATCAATCCAAGCAATGAGTAAGGATTCCCTAGAACACATCCAGGGGCACTAGACACATATAGGGACATATATCAACCACCAAGGAACATATCCAAGGATCAATCCAAGTACTGAGCAAGTATGATCCCTTAGGAACCTACCACTTGGATGACATTTGCTTTCCAGAAGTAAGTGAGAAGATGCCTAAAGTTCCCAATGATGGATCTAATATACTTTGGGATTCCCCCAAAGATAGTTTGCTAAAGACTGTTTCACACTTATCATTAGCTAATTCAATACATCTTTATACATTTTTATACAAGAAGGATGTTAAGGAAAGTGTTTTTTATCTTAATATTTTTTCGGTGGAAACTCTAATTTTTGCAATCCCATCATAACCCAAAAACTCACTCCCTTTGACCTAAGTTGTCCTCCATTTTATGATGGTTATGTTGAGTCTTTCACTAAAGAGAGAAGATGTTATAAACATGTTATTCTAATTGAGATATATAGCCATAATACCTAGCTTCCATATTGTACCAAAGGATCAAAATTGTATCGTTGCGTAAAGGAGGACCGTTTGGAGGCGGAGAGATAGTGAGATTGCAATGAACCGTTTGGAGGCCCAGACATCATGAGATTGTAGTACAACTAAGTTGAAATGACCATTTGAGGTGGAAAGATGTGATATTTAAATGTACCATTTGGAGTGTCAGATTAGATCAAATTATGATTAGGGTTATATTCTATATTTTCTAGGAAGGGGTGGAGATCAGAAAATGCCCTGCAAAGAGAACATTATTTGCATTCATTTTTCCTTTGAGTGATCTGTTCAGGTATAAAATCAAATAAAAATAGTTTTAATCAATTTTGGAGAGCTAGGGATTATGATGCCCAAAATGAAAAAGAGTGATGTGTATCAGGTGGCATGTATCATGTTCAAGTACATCCAAAATTCATCCATTCTAATGTGATTTCCCACAACTGGGAATTCAGAGATATTTCAAATTTGCTTGATAATGTAGTTGAAGATTTTCAAAATGGTGCAACTTTTGTCACTATGGACAAAATTCAGATCCCTAGGGACAATAGTCCAACTCTTCTTTTCCAAGATAATGGAGGTTGAATGGATCTCGATTACACACAAGAACGTATGAGCTTGGGTTAGGTATCCTTTCTTACACATTTTTTAGGAGAATTATTCACAACTGTTAAGGATTTCATTTTTTTATGAGCATCATATTGTATATTCACATCAATAGAATTCAAAAGAACTCTAGAAAAGAATTAGAAACAAAAATTACATGAAGAGAAGATAGGATGTCCTCAACTTGAGATCTCTCTCCTCCATCGTGGCCTCTTTGGTGTTGAATAAACATTTCCATTAAGACAAAGGTGAGGGAAATTTTAAGTACCCCACAATCCCAACAATGTACGTGGGTGGTTGGGTATGTTACAATTGGTATCAGAGCCAAGATTACAACACTAGGGGTTGTATGGGCTCAAGGGAAATGAATGACAATGATTTTCGCATTTAGGATTTGAAAAATAATAAGAAAAAAACATGCTCAAAGCCTTTTTTCCACAAACGGTCATTTCAAATCGGGTGTACTGTAATCCCATGATGTCTAGGCCTCCAAATGGTTCATTGCAATCTCTTTACCTCTCTGCCTCCAAACGGTCCTTTCAATTTGGTTGCACTGCAATATCATAATATCTAAGACTCGAAATGGTCACAATGTTCATTTCATTAGGTTCCATTCCTCCAAATATCTTGTCACGAGACCCAGAGCTTGACGTAGACCATGATCTAGACCACCACATAGAGATAGATATAGATTTAGACGTTTACCTAGATTTTGATGTAGACCATGACATAGACCCCCCTAGCTCCATCTAATCCTAGGCATAACTTATACTCAATCTTTAACCCTATATTAACTCAATCCATGAGGATGATGGAATAAATCAATTTTTATTTCTATGGAAATATAATAGAGGAAGGATTGATCTAAAGTGTTTCTCTCAAACAAAGATACTTCATGTTGAAAAATGACTAGAAAATTATAATTAAATTTAAAAATTGGTACCTCTTTAAAATATGTGATTTGGAGTTGGATAGAGAACTTTGTACCATGATTTCACCAAAATTTGTACCATGAATTGACTACATACACACCTCCAAACAGTCATATGTCCATTTTGTTGAATCCATAATTGTCTTGTGACTATTTCTCTATCTCCCATTCACTCTTTCCATCATTGAGAGTGAATGGGTGACAAATAAATAATGATTAGACAATGATGGATTGAATGAAGGGACATAGGACCTTTTGGAGGTGTGGATGTAGTCAAATCATGGTAAAACGTTTGGGAGGGTAGGAATTACTTATGATTATTATGATGTTTTATTTTGATGAGGTGATGTAGATGTGTAATAAGGGGAGAGGGAGAGAAGGGGAGGGAGGGATATATCCAACAAGCATCGTAATTTTAATTTTTAATGGAAGCAATAACATCCACCTCATTTGTTCATATTTATTCTCTCCATTTCCATTGTTGTTTCAACTATCCCCCCTCTATTTGGGGTTCGGGGGCTAGAGGGGGAGCGAGAGAGGGAGATGGAGGAGGTAAAGAGATATAGGGAGGTAGAGAAAGGTGAAGAGAGAGAGGGAAAG
>ML782314.1:634930-644956 GCA_009831015.1 Picea engelmannii | reverse complement strand
TACCAATATTCACTACTATTTACAATGAAATAAAATGTTTCCTTGATCCATTTGGAGTGAGAGGAATACGGTGAAAATATATTTTATATTAAATAATTATTAAAATAGTCATGTACATCATCATTTAGTAATTTTAACTGACCTCTTCTTAGCTTTATAGTTCCTAATCATTTCATCAATATCTATGTCTTCGTTCTCTGGGTGCTCTTCAAAATATGATGGTGATTGCATCTTCTCACAGAGAGCATGCCTAGTTGAGGGGTACTCATGGTGTAATGGAGGCCGCTGTGATGAGGCATCACCTACAAAATAAAAATATACAAAATTTAAATGGCCAATTTTTAAATATCATTGAACTAGTTCAGTAATATTAAAAAAAAACATCTGCAATGTTATTATTTACCTAGTGCATTTGTCGAATCCATTGGAATGGTTTCCACCACATGATATTCTTCAAGTGTATGAGGCTCAAGTACGATATTATCTTCCATTGAGACCACAAACTTTATAAGGAAAATCATAAATGTATAAGTAAAAAAAACAGAAGTACAAAATGTATAACTACGAAATTATTAAGTATATGATTAAAATACAACCATATTACTGTCATGTGCTAGCTTGGTCATAGCACTATCGTGGTGTTGTGCCCCCATGGAAAATTGGGACTGAATGGGATCAGAACCATCTTTTGGTTGCAAACTGATATCAATGCACTGCTCTCCAATAGTAGTGCGTTAGTTGACAGTGTTGCTCCCCTAATTAAAACAAAGTTGTAAATATTAATAATATCCAACATGATTGTATTATTTTAATAATAAAGGTTAACGTGGATCGAATTTTATTTACCTTACCCTGCAAAGTGGTTCTTGGTATCTGCCCCAAGATTTTTCAGTGTTCAACTACCGCTTTATAGCTGTACTTGTAACCAAGTTGGAGGTCTTCCTCCATGGTTTCAGTACCAAACTCATCACCCTACATTGCATAAGAGTATGTATTTTTTATGTTATTCACTGCAATTACCTAAAAGTTTTAAGACGATACAAATAAGATATTTAGGTACTTACAATTTGTGACTGCAACTTCAAGTAGCTACCCTGGCCTAGTCTGTGTTGACCACATTTGGAAAGCCTTGATTTTGTGGCCTTTGATGTGTCAATAAACTTATCATCGAAAGTTTCAAGTATGTTAATATATACCACAACTTTATTTACATCTAAAAAAAATTGAAGGTATTCAATTGAAATTGTAATTTACCTTCTAGGACCAAAGGGTAGTTTTCCTTCATCTGTCAATTTCTTCTCTTTTGCGTCCTCAGTGAGGGCCTTCCACTCCCTCTTTGGAATCATCATAGGACGCTCTTAACTATCATTTTGTTTCAAGTGCTTCCTATGTGTTTCTCTTGTATATTTTAAATATTGGCTAGCTACGACAGTGGCCAAGGTCTTATTAAATGTATCTACACCAAAAAGGCTTTCTAGATAATCCATCAATTCTTTTTTTAGGTCGGGATTATGGGAATTCCACCTCTCCCATATGGCGGGCCCAAAAATTAGCAAAGCCTTATTCTCCAAGGACCTGTAAAAATCGTTGTTCCCTACATGGAAAATGATTATATGATTATTAATTTAAAAACAATAATTTAGATGATTTGTATTTGTCTACATAAAGAACATGAAAAAAATAAAATTTTAAAAATTACCTGGGACTTTAACTTGATTTAATGGAATCCCTTCCTTGTTGACCATAAAGGTTCCCTTAAGGGTCCCTGTGTTGGTCACACATCTTGATTTAGGAAAATAAACCATATAGTTTGTCAAATCATAAACCTCATCTCCGTCACAACCTCCAGATCCTACCTGTGTGGTCGCTTCCTCAGTGTGCATGTCATGGCTCCCACCTAATGGTGTAGAAGGTGGATATCTGAATAGATATGTCCTGTAATCTATACGAGGTCCTACGTCGGGACCCTATGGTTTCTATGAAGTGCCACTACTACCGATACCATGCATGTCAGTGTCAGTAGGATCCAAAAATCTCTATATAAGAAAGAAAAGTTTTTTTTCGTTTAGATAATGTAAACGTTAAAAATCAATCTTTCATAATTGATCTTATGAAATAAAAATAAAACCACTTGAAATTATGGTTATTACCTTATATGTATTAAGATTTGTCATAACTTCTTTGATCCTTTCTTTGACCTCATGTGTTTGATCTAGAATATCTAACAAGTGAGCTAGTTCCTTGTTTCCTTTATTAATATTTTTTCTAATTAAAACCATAGGGTCGAGGAATTCATACAAATCCCTTTCACCGAGTGAATAATCATCAACATCATGTCCCTCCAACTACATATTCGACAAAATAAATGATAATTTATTTATGTAAACAAATAAAATAATTGATCGCCACATAAATAAAACACACATTAAATGCAATTAGAAAATTGTTGTTCATTTACTTGTTCTGAGGCCACTTTTGATTTACCATGATCATCCTGCCACATTACAGTAAAATTAGAACCGTGATCATTATCATGAGAAATAAATTAAAATTTATGAGAAATTCAAATGTATGAGAAATTAAAATGTTGATAATAAAAATAGGACACACTGAGTACTAAACAAACCAAAGCTCTCCAAATGGATTAACATTGTAAATAACATAATGAAAATCATAAAATATGAGAGTCATTTCTTACAGGTTGGATAAACTAGTATACGTACCACCCCCATAATAGCAACATATGTATCTATTCGATTCAAATTGTAATCAATCAATAACTCTTCCCCTGCAACTATTGATTTTATTGCACATACGAGTACACAATTTCCTTCACGCCCCTCAAATACGCAATTGGGTCGCTTATTTGTGGTCATGGGTCGTGTAGTGTTTATAAATCCTGCAATATTCTCTATTTTTTTTTGCCTTCCATCAATATAGATAATATCTCCTTTATTTCGATCATTGTCTTTTAGCTATATATAATTTGCAGCCAAGCCATATCTTCGCATACTTTTTGTATATTGGACTATTCATATCCAATCTTTGTATATATAGCAGGGTCTGATGTACTCCATCAATTCGATTAATCTATCGTAACAGAGCTTTATTCCATCCATGGAAAATATCCCCAAACCATGTAATGACGATGGAGCAATCCGATATATCCTTTTGTTTACACAAAAAATAGTGTTTATTTCAAGAAGATCCTTGGGTACCCATTGTTTCGCTATATGTTTGTACCTCAAGGGAACCTCGATGTCATCTATGATCTCATGATCATAAGAACATGATCCCCCTTTCGCAAGAAATGATTCCATGCATCTATGGAATTTTCTTCTGATCTTCTCGCCTCTAGTTGATCTCTGCCTGTTAGACCTACTAGATGTCTCACTTTCCTCTATTCTACCTGAACTTCCCTCACTCAATGAAGATATATCTAACAAATACCTATGTTCTTGTACGTCCTATAACACCATTAATGACATAAACAGTCAGTCAATCAAGATGTAACACTAGATCATTACTAGTATCCTATTAGTATCACAACAAGATCATAATGATTACCATAGTGTTACTCTTTCACAATTGTATTATGCTCTATTACTATTGGTATACTATCTAGGCATTATAGGGTCATGTTTGGAGTCAAATGACATCAACACCAAGAAAGACAAAGCATTTTGAGATATTTTTAGTTTCTTACAAATTCATGTTCTATGACTCTCCCTGTCTAGTTTTTTCCATATTTTTGAGCTTTGGACTTGAAATGGTTAGAGTGGGATAATGGGCACTCATATCATCTATTTTTTCTAGTGAAAAATTGACCCAAACTTGATAGTAACTATGAAAAAAATTAGGATTCCACTTTTATGTTGGGAATTTTTCTCATGTAACTTTACCCTAAGATTTTTTGGACAATTTAAAGACAACCCAAATCATGGTATTTCTGAAAAAATTGAACAAGAAAGGTGGAACTTTAACTCACTGAAAAGACTACCCTCATCGGAAATATGAATATTGTTTCAAATACATGAATATGCCAATACTAGACTACAATGCCTATGTTGAACACTTAAGTGGACCCTAATAACATTGATAATACAAATGGAGGTCACGACTGGGGAAGAGGGAGCCGAGGTGGCTAAAGTGGAGGATGTGATTCCTCAACCCAAGGAGAAGAAACGGTAGAAAGGTAAAGGTGGCCTATACATGTCAAAAGGGAGTGAGAAATTGAGAGTAAAGTACATTGTTAAGTAACAAATACACAAGTTGTTATTGATTCATAACCCATCGATGGCTACAAAATTGTAAAGGCTAAGGCATGGGTGTGAGTTATTGACAATGGGAAAAGTGATGTTGTTGTTGTTGTCCATTACCTTGACTCACTCCATCCAAAAAAGGACAATTTTTTAAATTACCTTGACTCACTCCATCCAAGAAGGAAAAATGGGACAAGCCCTTTTTCGAAGTCCACGATTACATATTGGTTGGATTAATGGTGAATGCACATTGCGACTAAGTGTACATTGCATGGGATTGATTATGACATTTTTAATTTTCACCACTCCCAAGGTATATTCACAACTCATGAGTTCATTCACAACTCTCGATGCAACATTACAACTCTCAAGGCATTGGTTAGAATGACATAGTCAGTTTGGGGATATTCTTCATGAACATGGACCTCTCATGCCATGCCCCGTCACAAATATTGGAGTGGTCAACTTGTTTGCACATTTGGAGGCATGTGTCACATAGTTTGATGGATGACCTCCTTGGAGGATGAATTACATAGCCATTGGGGATTATATTTAGCACATATGGACCTTCTTGGACTTACGTTGACTTGAGAATATTGTTGACTTGATTTGATAAGGAGGTTACACATTGGATACCTCACACATGAACATTGGAGCTTAATTTAGGGGATTCATCCACTCTTGAGGGATTCTACTCATTACTTGTTGGTATTTTTCACTTTGGGGAGCTACGCGTCCACCTTGGAGGATAATTAAGAGGTTTTAATTGACTACTTTGAGGATTTGGTTGTGGATCTATCCACTTGGAGGATTTTGAAGGCTACATGTTGCACCTTTGACTCATCTTATTTCCTCTTTGATGGAGGCATCCCACTCTCTTGGGCCTATTTTGATTGGAGTATTGTACATGTGGCTTGACCACCTATTTATTTTACAAAAAATATTAGTTAGTTGGATGAAATAATTCTTCACTCCTCCCTAAGATAAATCTAATCACTTCACATGAGATATTATTATTCTATTGTAAAGGGAGTTGAGCTAGACTCTATATAAGGAGTATTCATTCCTCATTTGTAGTCATCATTGTATTTTTGGAGCTTCCACTCCTTGGAGATTAATTGACATATATTTCTTGGAGCATATGGATGTATAAGTGTTCTGTGTTTATGGATGTTGGTATCAATTCATGAAGCTCTTCTATATTGGTTTCTATTTGGTACATAAATATTGATTGTGAATGCTCAAGTCTTCTACAAACTACCAGGATCAATCCATTGAAGGGTAAAAACTACCACTTGGAAGGAAGACATTTTGGAGTAACTCCTCTCCTTCTTCCTTTGTTAGTTTGGGGTAACTCCTCTCCTTATTCCTTTTTTAGTTTGGGGTAACTCCTCTCCTATATTTGATTAATTTATTTGCTTATCCATTTTAGGATTCCTGGCAAGGGTATTGAGTACTTTTGTGAAGCTATAGTTGATCTTGTTGGTGAAGTTTTCTCCCATAAGGACCCATTATTGTAGGGCCTTGATATTCATTGCTAATATTGATTAGATAAGATATTATTCTTCCCCTTGGGTTTTAGTCTCTTTATCATAATCTTTAGATGAAATAGACCAATTTTGAAAAGGGGTGTTGAAAAGGGGTGTTGAAAGGGGTAAACCAATTCACATGGGATCATTAACTTGTAGCTTTCCTTCTAGCTCAAACAAGAGGTAAACCAATAGCGTATGAGGCTGGAATAAACTCCAACAATACATAACCTTCGATATGCAACAAATGAATTAGTAAAATAGGTACCTCCTACAGGTTGGTTGCTTGGTACAAATTGTAAGTGTTTTGCATTACAAATTTTATTAATGTGTGCCCTTACTTGAACATGTATCAACATACCAAGAATACCCCAAAGGATGGTAATGGATAAGGGTTCCAGATCATGGTATAATCCTTAACACAATCATATAAACAAATCAATGATAATATTTTTCTCATTCATGTAGACAATTTCATTCACCTGTTTCATCAAACAGTTCAGATACAACCTTATATAATCAACTTGATGACACTGGAGGAAAAATTATCGATTTTGGAGGCATTGCTCATGTCCTCTGTCTCTAGGGTCTCCTCTTTCGCTCGCACTGTGGGATAGCTAGGGTATCCATCTATGTTGCTCGCATTGTAGGCTAGCTAGTGTATCTCATGGTGTTATCGCTTGCAATGTGTATCCCCTAGTGTATCCGCTAGGGTATCGCTCTCATTGTGTATCCTCTAGTGTATACGATAGTGTTTCCTCTAGTGTATTGCTCACACTGTGTATCCTCTAGTGTATCGACTAGGGCATCCCACAACTCTTTCACTCGCACTGTAGGCTAGGCGTGGGTTTGGTTTCATATAATTTGTTTTATTTTGTTACTTCATATTTTGTTATTAAACAATATAATATATATTATATTAATTACAACAAAATATAATATAAATATATAAATTATAAATACAAATATAATTAATA
Source organism: Picea engelmannii (assembly GCA_009831015.1). Classification (NCBI taxonomy): domain Eukaryota; kingdom Viridiplantae; phylum Streptophyta; class Pinopsida; order Pinales; family Pinaceae; genus Picea; species Picea engelmannii. Next base: position 638,188 of record ML782314.1, on the reverse strand, counting down.
TAAATTATAAAGATTAAAATTAATATAAATTATATGTAGGTTGGGGTTTAGGAATTATATGGGTTATATGGGTTAGGGATTATCATTGAGGTTAAGGATTAGATGGTTTAGAGATTATAAGGGAGGATGGTTAGGGGTCGTAAGGGATTTATATAAGTGTTATAGGTTAGGAGTCGGGTATGATTTTAAGGATGGAAATTTATTTTAAAATGTAGAAACCTTGGAGAATCTTACTAATCCTTCATATGCCAAGTATAAATGTTTGGCGATATTTTTGTAAAAATATTCAAATTTCTAAGGATTTCATATAGTTTTTATAAAATTTTGACGATTTTTAAGGTAAAATAATTTTATGCTATAGAATTTGGGCTAATGATTTTTAAAATAGCGAATCTTTTTTTTGGAAAAACCATGGAAAATTATCCCATGAGCGAAATTTAGCCCCTAAAATCAGTCCTGTTAGGAGTGATACAAGTTAAAGTTTTAAGGTATTAGGAGTTATAACATAGGATTTAGATGGGTTATTTTTTAAGGGTTATAGGGGTTAGGTATAAGGGGTTATGAGGGTCAAAGGTTCAGTGTTATATGTTATAGGTTATATTTTCTAAGGGATATAGGGCTTGGGAATTATATTTATAAGTGGTTTTAGGGTAAGTGGCTATAATGATTAGGAATTATACATGTTAAATGTTATATTCCTTAGGGGGGTTTATGGGTTGTAGGAATTATTAGGGTTACAAACTTTGCATTATATATTTTTTATGTTAAGGGTTATTAAAACCAAGGGTTTAGAAATTTTAATAATTAAGGTTTAATTGTGATAGTAATTAAAGGATGATGTTGATAAGAAGTTACTAGGATAGAGAGATATGAATTATATAGAGTACATGTACATGAATTTAGGATTATAGGATTTACATGGATTAGGGATTGTATTAGTCAAGGGTACTATATGTCAGGGATGATAGGTTATAGGGTTATGGTTCATAGTGTTAGCACCAGAAGTTGCCTTTCAGATTGCAGGAAAGGAAAGCTCGATACCCATCAAAGTTTTATGTCACAGGTTGGTTATAAAAAGGTCAAATGGGAGCAATCTCAAGAAAATATCATCTTAACTCAGGAAACTAGATTGATATGCACAAGAAAGTGAGGTCTTGGTTTAACTTCAGTCAGTAGGTTGTAGTAACGGTGAATAGGAGGAAGACTTCGGTGAAAAAAATGTTAAGGTCTACTATGAACATCAGGTCTTCCAACAGCCCAAAGAAGAAAAACTTAAACACAAGAACTTCTTGAATTCAATTTACAAGGAAACTAAAAGAAATCATAACAGCGTTACGATCAAACATTCATCATAACACAGTCACAAAAATTCACATGAATTAGTCAATCATGAACTCTTTTAGTATCAGAGGCAAACAAGATGGAGCAAGAAAGCTGATTGCCATTAAACAAGAAGTCTCAAATACAGATACATAACTAGAAGCCAGAGGCTTTACTAAAAATTTACAATACGATATCTTTTCTCTACCATCGATCCTAACAAAATATCAAAATTGAGTATTTATACTCAAAGTAGATTAATCCCTTTAGAAAAACACTATGGTCATTGCATTCAAGGTTTGGAGTCTGCATCTTCTTCTATCACCCCGCACTTGCATTCTTCTGTCAGACGCAAGATGAGATTGGTATGGGCTTCACAAGAAAATCCATGACAGGGAACTTTCAGCTAATAGTTTTCCCTCCACGGCTAGACTTTCCATGATTTCCATTTATATGGTGAAACGAGGTTTCAAACACCTTCCCCATGTTCATTAACTACTTTTATTGGGATCAGGACGAGGCCTGACACCCATGAATGTTCCAGGTGAGCTCACAACTCCTTGGAGTCAATTTTGGTGCCTCAAGGCCATGGATACCCTTCTCTGTGACCAACTCAAGCGCTTTGATATTTTATGCAGTTCCTTTTCTTTTCCCTGCATGACCTTGGGCTATAAATCGTGCTTATCCCATATGAAATCTCTGGATTTCTCATTTCATGATTTTTCACTCCCCTTGATTCCAAATATCCCGTTGCTTACTCCCATGAAATGGTCCATTTGGATTAATGGTTGGATTTTCCTCAAATCCGACGACCAAGATCATCTCCTTGAACAACCTCAACCGCCCGCTGCTCAACAGGCACTTTCCTTGTGACCCCACCTTCCATATGACTACGGGTTGTGATCATGGGCCCAACTCTCAAGCACGTCGTGATTTTGTGTTTCGCGAGTTGACGTCGTGCTCCATGCTCAAACCTCTGAATCATGAAATCATGATCCCTCGGATTAGATGACAAACGTCCCTCTGCATCAGACAACCCATATCAAATTAGCATTTCGGGGCTAGGGATGTCAACACTTCTCACTTCCACCTTCCTGTTAGGACCACATATTGCACCTTTTTGCCCATAATTTTTTGCCATTATTATACCTTTCATCACTAGTATTTAGACTCATAATATCACTTCACCTGATCATTCCAAGGTATACAACGTCCTTTCTCATTATTATATGCTTAATCTGTTTTGCATAATACTTTACATTACTTTTGGACCTAACCATTGATTAGAAGTGCATAAGTGTCTATATCTGAAGAATAGTATTCAAGACCGATGCTGAAACACAGAGCTGTCCAAAGTTGATATTGAACTGATGCTGAAACATGGAAGCTGCTACACAGCCCAAGGATGCATATGCTGAAACACAGAACTACCATGCAGATGCTGAACACGGAGCTGTCACGCAGTTCAGAAGTGCAGATGCTGAGACACAGAGGAGACCGCCACGATGCTGAAACACGAGCTGTGACAGTTAGCAGTCAAGGCCGACACAGTCAAGAGCGCAATTCACGTGGCTGAAATAGCCCGTGAATTGCGATGCTGAAAGAGCGTCAACAGATATGAGAAGGAGCTGTTACACCAGCCGTAACAGCAATACCTCGTTCAGCTCCTGTATTAACATTCGGTTGCGTGAGAATAGGACACCCTATGCTGATTTAGAAAGAAGATCCGATTTAGTGTAGGGGCCAGATATGCTTTGTAATGATTGTATCGATGGGATTTCTCCTTTAAATTCATGGGAAATCACCATTCGAGGAATCCAAGTTTTTATGTATTGAACAACTTCAGAGAAGCGGGACGTGTTCGATCTTTCCAATTTGTAATGTGATATTTCAACAGATGAATAGAAGACTGCTTTGATAATTCGTCTCTAAGTTTTC
>ML782314.1:604782-634830 GCA_009831015.1 Picea engelmannii | reverse complement strand
CTCCTGCTTAGATAGAAAGGAACTAAGTGCTTTGTTCTCTGTTAGATAGAGTTTATTGTTTTCTGCATTATTGTCTTCATGAAAGAGTGTTAGTACTGAATCTCTGTTTGAGAGTAAGGGTCCTGTTCTCTGATTGCAAGACATTTGTTCTTTCCCAATGCAATGTTATTTTAAAATGTAATCCAGGATTCTTAAATTGAACTATAAGGAATTGCAATAGGGAAATTTCTTTCCTGTGATTTAATTCAGAGCTTCAGTCTACTCCAACAAGTATAGATAGAATGATTTTCTTTACTACAACACTAAGTGCTTTTGGAATTGAGCATATATAGTGCGTGGCTATCTTTGAAACAAAAGACTTCCCTGGGTTGATAATTTATGTTTCACTTGGTTGTTTGAAATTAATTAAGCAATTATAGTGACCAACACTTCCCAAAACGAATTTCTTCAGGGTTCGGATTTGGCACCACGTGCCCCGCTAGAATAGACGACCCAAATCATTTCGTGACATCGTGTTTTGCAAGTCCTCATGACTCAAACGTTTGATTGCTCCATTCCACGAGTCAGTGAAATGTTGATCCTGCGCCATGCGTCACTCCCTGTACCAATGATCATGATCGGCCCCACAATTTCAGACCTATGTTTGATGTTAAACCTGGTGCAATTGTATAATCTTGATCACCTGATGGCCATCAATCTGGTCCACCTGATGGATCTCTATCATTGAACGCTGATCTTTCTCGCTCGCTTGATCTAAGTTCGTATCAGACCGCCCTAAGTGTTGCGCTTGGTGCTCACGACTATGGTTTGTGAACAATTACTTGGATGACTGGCTGAGGCCTTGGGAAAACAAAAGGAGTAGGGAAAGAGGCAAAGAGAGAAATGATCAAACTTAGGGAAAACATAAAGTCTTATGGTCGATACTTCTTAGGCAAGCTTCTAAGGAAAAACAAATATATCAAATGGATGGAGACAAATAGAAGAAAAACTACAAGCTGAGAGGAAAAAATTACAATCGGGTCTGCAAAGGGAGGAAAGACAGACAAACTTACAGACCTAGGTAGAAACCACAACTCGCAAGACCTTGACAAGTTTATGTGCTAACATTTGGCTCCACAAGGGATGGCATGCTCCTTGTAGGCTGCCAAGAACGCGCAACTCTAGTGCCTTGCTTTGGGTTATGGAGTCTCCTATTAAAAATAACATAAACATGAAAAAGAGATGGTATTTACAATTGTGGGATGACGATTGTGGCTTCAAACAAAAAACTTATTTAGGAAGTGCCCATTCACAGGGCCACCAAAAACTTTGTCTCCCTCCAAATTCTGCAACCTGTAAGTGTTATTTGGGAAATTCTTAGATATTTTGAAGGGGCCGATCCAAAGGGATTCAGATTTTCCATGCTTTCCCTTGTCCTATCTAGGCACATCCCATTTGAGTACCAAATATTCCAGCTGGAAATTCTCCTTACTGCTCTTCTTGTCAAAGGCTTGTTGATTTTTTGCTAATGGTCACGTACTCTACCCATCAGCTACTCTCTAGTCTACCGCACTTATACCAGCTAGTGGATTCTTCTAATCATGTCATCAGGATCTTCATGATATTCTTGGAATAATTTTTCCACAGGAAGGGTAAGATGAGATGGGAGAAATGCTTTAGTCCCATATACAAATTGGAAAGGAGAGATACCTAGGGACCTCTTTGTTGTAACTCTATCATCCCATAGAGAAAACTTGAGCTTTGAATCCCATGTTTTCTTTTTTTCTTCTAACAATATTTTGATGATCTTCACCAGGCTTTTGTTAGAGGACTCTGCTAGTCCATTGCCTTGCGGATAGTAGGAGTAGAGTGAATCAATGCAATTCTTAATTGCTCACAAAAATTTATCAACGGTTCAGCCTTGAAGGATGCAACATTATCAGTGATGATTTTGGTCGGGCAACCAAACCTTGCCATAATATCTTCAAGAAAACCAATGATCACTTTGTGAGAGGCACTCCTTGTGGGGATAACTTCTATCCATTTGGTGAAATAATCTGTTTGAGTCAGGATCCACCTGTGCTAACCACTTGAAGGAGGATGAATCTCCTCGATAAAATCCAGACCCCACTGTTGAAAGAGTCCTGAAGATAGTACAGGCTTCAATGGCAGAGACTTGAGTTGCTACTTTCCATAGAATTTATGACATTTGATACAGGCCCTCATTTTCACAAAGACATCAGTGAATAGAGTAGGCTAGTAGTACCCATCCTTGAGAATTTTGTAGGTTGTTCTTTTCCAGAAATGATGTCCCCCACACAGGCTGTCATGGAAATAAAATATAAGTTTTTGGGCCTCCTATGGGTCTAAAAATCTTAAGAGCACTCCTAGAGGGTCCTTCCAATACAAAACCTAGTCAATAAGGAAATATATGATTTATTTAAGATTTAAATCTCTTTCCTTTCTCCTTCCCATACCATCAGGGGGTCGTAACTCTTGCAGAAAAAATATAATATTTTTGTACCAGGTGCGTTCTGCCAAATGAGGGCTGTCATGAGGATTTTTATCAGATGCTTGAGCCTGCTGGTTTTTTGAGAAAGTGTTGATGAAGTTAACCCCCAGAGGTTTACAATTATACTCAACCAACATCTTGGCTAAAAATTGGCCTTTAACTAGTTTGGTGGGTTTTATTTCCAGGTAAAATTCGAGGATTTTGGAAATCCACTTGCTCCTTATCCCATCTATGTCAGGCTGAATGAGAATGTCCTTCACAGAATCTGAAGGAACACGTGTGATGATCTTCAAATGAAAAACATAGACTCTGAAATCTTTGAGATCTTTCACCAAGGCATATGTCTGCTTCTCCATGATGTCATATATGATCTTTGCATCCCTGCATCATTCTTTTGTAGCAGAACAGTTGCCATTATGTCAAATGAAGAAAAAGAGAAAATCAGAAAATATTTGGAATAATCAGGACTAATTATGACAGGTAATTCAGTCAGTTCCCTCTTGATTTGGTTGAAGGATTCCCTAGAATCAATAGTCCATTTTACTTTGTTCCCCTTCTTGAGCATAGTTGTGATATGCTTCACCAATTCGGCAAAATTTGAAACAAACCTTCTCAAAAAATTAATTTTTCCCAGGAAGGATTGGACTTCTTTCTTGGATCTCGGAAGTGACAAGGTTTGGATGGATTCTACCCTGATGAGATCAATTCTGACTCCCTCAGCTGATACTATGTGCCCTAGTAATTTTCCCTCTTCCATAGAAAATAGATATTTTTTAGGATTGAGGGAGAGACCAAACCTTCTGTAGTTCAGGAAAATTTTTCTTAGATGACAACAATGTTCTTTATCCAATATGGATAAAATTGTAATGTCATCCAAATAGATGACCACAAATTTATCCCTTCCTCCAATGAAGGCTATGTCCATGGCTTGCTGAAAGGTTGATCCTGCGTTCATCAATCCAAAGGGAATTTTGGCATACATGAATATGCCCCAAGGAGTGGTGAAGGATGTCTTTTCTATATCTTCAGGAAGGATCGAGATTTGATTGTAGCTAGAAAATCCATCAATCATGGAGATCCTGGATGCGCTTGTCACCCTCTGTGATATGTGTTCCATCTTTGGCAATGGATAATTGTCCTTCTTGGAGATTCTATTTAGGTTCCTGAATAAACACACAGTCTAATTTCTCCATTCTTCTTCCTTACTGGGAAAAATTTTTCCACCCATTCTGAATATCTCAAAGGGACAATGATTTGGGTGTCCAACAACTTCTTCACCTCCCTTTCCATAATAGGTAGCAGCATAGGATTTATTGGTCTCAATTTCTTCCTAAATGGTTTGGCCTCTTCTCTCAATGGGATCTTATGCTTAGTGATAGTTGTGTTGCATGTCCCGAGGTATTCATAGGTCCAGGAACACAAATTAGTGATTTCCTTTAATAAGTCAACATACTCGACCCTTTTCTCCCTTGACAAATTGCTGGACATCTTGATGAATTTTGGATCCTTCTCTGTGCCAATATTTCACTTAGCTACATCAACATCCTCAATTGGGCATTTAAAATCTACTTCCACATCGTTCCCATTGAACAATATTTCTAAAGGAACTATTCCCTTTGGAATATGGTTGCTAGGAAGTTGAACAATATGGTGATTATCAATTTTATTCAAAAAAACTTTAGGGGGAGGGTCACCTTTAGAATCATGATCCTTATCAATGTGTAATGCAGAGAATTCATCAACAGACTCAAACAAATTTCTGATTTCAAGATCATTCTTGAACACCTTCCAATGCTTGATATTAGCAGTACAAAGGGCCTATATCTAGTCTCAAAATCATACCAAAGCTTAGGTGGCAATGGGATCCTAAGATGGCTCACTGAGACGACCAAAAAATCAACCATAGTATTTTCCTCTCTTGGAATAAATGAAATGTGGAAGGATAAGAAGAAATTGCCGATTAGGTCCCACACCTCATTCCTATAAGTATTTAGCCTAGGGTGATTGGATTGATAAACATTTTTGACCTAATGAACAATTAGTTCAACATCTCCAAATACTGCTAGCTCTTCAATCCCCATGTCTTTCACAGCCCTTAAACCCAAAACAAGAGCCTCATACTCTGCCACATTGTTGGTAACTTCAAATTCTAGTTTATAGGACAAAGGTATGACTTCTTGAAAAGGTGACACAAAAACCACTCCGGCACCAACATCTTCCCTAGAAGAGGCTCCGTCGAAGAACATTTTCCACACAGAATTAGCAGGGAGATGTATTTCAAGAAAAGAAATGGGTTGTTTTCTGATTTCAAGAGGAGCTTCAGGAGTATTAGTGAGTTGTAACAAACTAGATCCCAGATCAATGTTGAGTGAAAATATAGGATGATTGGTGGGGTCTTCTTCGTCACTAATAATGTAGGCCAACTGAGATTCTCTATACAATATCCTATTCTCCCCTTAGAACACTGGAATGGTATCATATGTGAGGTCCATCTGCAAGGTTCCCCCAAGTATTTTTATCCTAGATCTTGACAAGAGCATGCCAAACTTGGGGGGAACATCGGCCACCAAGATATCCATAACCACACTCTTCATGGGAAACTGAAACAAAGTCACGACCATGTATTTGATGACCCCAAGACATTGTACTCTCTTTGAATCAAACAAATACAAATCATGATAAGCTTTTGTGATTTCTAATCCGAGTTCTTCCATGACAGTTTTGGGCATGAGATTATGAGATGCCCCTGAGTCCATCAAAAAATTATGCAACACCTTATCATGTATGTTCAATGATGTATAGATGGGAGGGGATGAATAATATCTATATTCTACCATAGGACCTAATATGACTGCTGGATTTTCCTCTTGGAGGTTTACTGATTCTGTGGAATGGCAAGATGGCTCAGACTGCAAAAACTTAGAGAGGGATTTTTTGAAATCTTCATGCTTGAATAGCTCTGAAAGGGGTACAACGATTCTAATGTTTTGAATTTAGTTCTCAAATACGAAGGAGGAAAGGGGATTTAGAGCTTCTCTCACTTCTGGGACAGGGTCTTTGGTTATGGGTGAGGGGTTTTGATATTTCTTTTCTTTGTTGTTGTTTTCCGCATCTTTGACAGGATTATCTTCTTTGGAAGGCTGATCAGGGATGTCAAACTTCCCTTCTTTCTTCTTAGACCTGAGATTGTATTTATTGGGACTACTATTGGATTTTTCTCCCTTACTTATCTCACTTATTTGACTGTTCATGAGGGATTCCTCATATGCAGATTGAGTCAAATGGGGAAATGGGTAGGTGTCTCCGAGACAATGGATTTCAAGATCAAGCTCTTCTACTTCCCTCTCTTCATCAATAACAAGGTTATTTTGGAGAGGGGTTTGGATTTTATCATCATCTCTATCTCTGTTTCTGTGCTCTCTCGGGAGTATTTGAGGAGGATTATTTGGTCTTTTGAAGCTAGCTCTATTTTCATAATTTTGGACATTATTATAACCTTGCTTCCCTTTGAATTTCATATTCTCCATTTCTGCAAACAAGGAATTCACAATCTTGGTCAATTCATATACTTGAGGGTGAGATGTAGAAAAACTAGAGGTTGAGGCTTTAGATCTTCCCCTTCCTCTGTCTCTGTCATCTTTATTCCTAAGTCTGTCAACTGCCAATACATTGGATTCTACTTCTAGGGCTACATATTGCTTATGAGGCAGGGAAGTATCTCTTCTCTCTCTCAATAGGAGGCAAAAATCAAGATCAAAATCGCTAGCATAATAATTTTGGAAGAGACTTATGTAGGCTTTATCTCAACAAGGATCTTATTGTACATTTTATTGAATCTTTTGGAGAAGTCAGAGATAGATTCTCCTTCTTTTCTCTTCAGGGACCCAAATTTTGTGATATAATACATAAAGTCTTTTTTATCCCCCTATTTCCTCAATAAAATTTCATCCAGGGCCTCAATCCCAGCAATGGATCTAGGGGTCAATCCTCTAAACCATTTCCTAACCTCACCATCAAGGCTTTGGACAAAGACTCTCATCCAGACATCCTCGTTTTCAATATTTAGATTGTCTGCATAACTGTAGAAGGAAGGAAGGTGCTCTTCAATAGTTATTTCTTCTTCTCCTGTGAACTTGGGCATGTACTTTAGGTAATCTCTAGTAGGGAGAGCATTCATGGGCTGAGGTAAGACTAGAGGGGCATATCTAGCAACTACTATGGCATCTGTTTTGTTTCTAGGGGTTTTTCACCTACCATAGGGATGATATGTGGAGGAGAACTAGGAGGGGAAGGGTTTCTAACAGGGGAGACTGGAACTGAGCTTCCAGGAGGAAAGGGAAAAAATAGAGGATTAGGAGAAAAGGTTATAGGGCTTGAGGAAAAATAGGTTTCCCTTTCTGCGAAATCAATAACTCTAACAGGAGGAGGAGTAATAAAACCTGGAGTGGGAAAATATTATGAGGTATGGGGTCTACCCCAAGGTACAACTTCATGGGAGAGATGAGTGACAAGGATTTCTCCCTCCAATCCTAGACTAGGAGGGGAAAAATCAATAGGAACACTCCCAAAATTTAAAGTTTGAGAAACTCCAACAGACGGTATGATAGGAAAATGAGAAGAAGATATTGGAGTTTCTAAAGGAGGACAATAAACATCATCAGAAATACCTAGTTGAACAATAAAATTGTCTTCCTTTAGAAGCCACAACTGAAACAATGGAGTGGCCAGTGGATTCACATCAATGGATTCACCATAATGGAGTCACCAGGTGCACAGTTGCAATCTTTGATGTACTTATTTATGATGCACCCTCATAACTAGTAAGATTTGTTGTTCAATCCCAGGGAAAATATTCAATTTCGTCCCCGACAACGGTGCCAAAAATGTTAGCACCAGAAGTTTCCCTTCAGATTGTAGGAAAGGCAAGCCCAATACCCATCATATTTTTATGTCACAGGTTGGTTATAAAAAGGTCAAATGGGTGCAATCTCAAGAAAATATTGTCTTAACTCAGGAAACTGGACTGATATGCACAAGAAAGTGAGGTCTTGATTTAACTTCAGTCAATAGGTTGTAGTAAGGGTGAATAGGAGGAATACTTCGGTGAGAAAAATGTAAAGGTCTATTGTGAACATCAAGTCTTCTAGTAGCCCAAAGAGGAAAAACTTAAAAACAATAACTTCTTGAATTCAAATTACAAGGAAACTAAAAGAAATCATAACAACATTACGATCAAACATTCATCATAACATAGTCACAACAATTCATGTGAATTAGTCAATCATGAACTCTTTCAGTATCAGAGGCAAACAAGATGGAGCAATAAAGATGTCTGTGATTAAATGAGAAGTCTCAAATACATATACATAACCAGAAGCCAGAGGCTTTACTAAAACTTTACGATACAGGAGCTTTACTCTACCATCGACCCTAAAAAAATATCAAAATTGAGTATTTTTACTCAAACCAACTTACTCCCTTCCGAAACATAGTATGGTCATTACATTCAAGGCTTATCATTTACATCTTATTCTGTCAGGATTCAATTTCATTCTTCTATCAGACGTAAGATAAGATCTGTAAGGTCTTCACAAGAAAATCCATGACAGGGAACTTTCAGCTGATAGTCTACCCTCCACGACCAGACTTTCCATGTTTTCCATTTATCTGGTGAAACGAGGTTTCAACCACCTTCCCCATTTTCATTAACTACTTTTATTGGGATCACGACGAGGCCTGACACCCATGAATGTTTCAGGTGAGATTACAACTCCTTTGAGTCAATTCTGGCGCCTCGAGGCCACGCAAATCCTTCTCTGTGACCAACTCGAGCACTTTGATCTTTTGCACAGCTCCTTTTCTTTGACCCATGCAACCTTGGCTATGAACTCATGGTTATCCCATCTGAAATCTCGGGATTTCTCATTTCAGGAGTTTTCACTCCCCTTGATTTCAAATATCCTGATGCTTGCTCCCTCAAAATGGTCCATTTGGATTAACGATTGTATTTGCCTCAAATTTGATGGCCAAGATCATCTCCTCAAACAACCTCAGTCACCCACTGCTCGATAGGTGCTTTCCTTTTCTTTGTGACCCCACCTTCCATATGACCGCTGGATGTGATCGTGGGCCCAAATCTCAGGTGCATCGCGATTTCTTGTTTTGTGAACTCACGTTGTGCTCCATGCTCAAACCTCTGAATTGAAAAATCGCAATCCCTTGTATCGGATGACACACGTCCCTATGCATCATACAACCTAGATAAAATCAACATTTAGGGGCTAGGGATTTTGACACTTCTCACTTTCGCTTTCCCGAAATGAATTTATTCGCGGTTTGGATCTGGCGCCATGGGCCCTACTAGAACGGACAACCCAGATTATTTCACGACTTCATATTTCATGAGTCCTCATGAATTATCCCTTTGATTTCTCCATTCCACAAGTCAACGAAATGTTGATCTTGCGCCACACGTCGCTCCCTGTACCAACGGTTAGGATCAACCTTGCGATTTTGACCTCTATTTGACGCTAAACATGGTGCAACTGTATAATCCCGATCACATGATGGTCATCAATCCACTCCTCCTGATGGATCTCCTCTGTTGAACACTAATATTGCTTGCTCGCTTGATATGAGTTCATATCAAACTTCCCTAAGTGTTGTGCTTGGTTCTCATGACTGCGGCCTGTGAACAATTACTTGGGTAAATGGCTGAGGGATCGAGAAAACAAAAGGATCAGGGACAGAGGAAAAGAGAGAAATGATCGAACTTAGGGAAAACAAAAAGGATTATGGACGATACTTCTCAGGAAAGCTGCTAAGGAAAAATAGGTCTATCAAATGGATGGAGACAAACAGAAGGAAAACTACAAGCCGAGAGGAAAAACTTACAATCAGGTCTGCAAAGGGAGGAAAGACAAACAAAATTACAGACCTAGATAGAAACCATAACTCGCAATACCTTGACAAGTTTATGTTCTAACACATAGCAATTTAGAGTTCATTACAATTTATAATTTTAGTGGTTAGAGACTATAATACTAGTGTTTATAGAGGTTAGGAGTTAATGGTCTTATAAGTTAGGGATTAGAATAATAATGTTTATAGGGAACATTGTGTTTCAAATTATAGAGTTCAATGGATATGATTCATATAGGTTATGGGTACTATAGGATTTTTAAGGTAAGGAGTTAAAAAAAATGGAATGACCCCCATGGTTCACTGATTTGTGTGCTCAAGCACATGAATTTCTTCCATGATTTTGGTTGCTTTCACCTATCATCTCCAACACTTTTACAAGGACTTCTAATGATGGACTTGGATCCAAATTTGAAGACTTGTTGAATCATATTATGGAATCTTTATTGGCATAGTTATATTCATACCTTTGATGATTCAACCCTACAAATTTAAGGGAGGTTCCTCCCCTTTCTCTTATTTATTTTCCCTTGTCTCTTGTGACTATGGAGTTATCTTCTTGTCCTTCCTCCAGTGTTTTATTCCCTATCACATTTGATCTTAGTATCGACCAAATATCCCTTCAAAACATGTCCAAACTCTCTCACCTCATTAAAATGAATGTCATTAACATGCCTCCTAGTATTTGTCTAAGTAATCATAAAACAATTCTTACCCAGCCTTATAACATAGGGATCCTTCCCCTTATTACTACATTATCCAAGTTAACCATGGAGGATACTCACCACTTCCTTCCAACATGGCACATATCCCTTCTACCCCTAGCCAAGGGTATCATACAAATACACCCTCGTCTTCAAAACAATTCAACATGCAACCTTCCACCTCATGTAGGATGTGTGATGAACGTGTTGGGGTCCTATAAATATAGGTAAATTTATTATTCAGTTGTTTATCTGGAATTTCTCCCATGATGAAAACATATAGCTTGTTGGGATCAGTTGATTCCATTTCCCCCTCCATCCATTTCACCCAATCCTTCATCACCCTGCCCGATCCTTCGTCACCTTGCTGCGCCCTTCATTCCCTCATCCTTCACTTTTGCACCCCTTTGCCATTTTTGTCTCTACATTCAATAAACAATCTTAGGATAAAAAAATTTAGGTTAGTAATAAATGGTTAGTGGAAATTTTTAACATTAATTAGTGTAATAAAGTAATATTATGATTAGTGAGATTTATGTGGTTGGGATTTTTGGTTTTGATCGAAATAACCACAGTTTTTTCAATAGACTGTCGACGTTTCACATCCAAATTAGGATCCATCTTCAGGATAATGAGCTTGGGTTAAGAACATGGGAAGAGATGGTATAAATACTGGAAGTGTGGGAAATATTTAGGTGTCGTCTAGGTTTTTTTGCAGAATTATTTAATAAATTGAATTATTTGTTAATATTTTTAGGGTTTCTTATTTTGTTTATTGAAGGTTTATAATAATTTATTATTAATTTAAGGTTTTTAATCTTTATTTATGTTCTAGGGTTTAGTTAATAGGTATTAAGTGAATTATTTAAGTTATTTTAGAGTTGAGGTATATTCTAACTAAAGGTATAAACTAAATATTTAATAGAATTAATTGTTTGTTTGAGTTAATATTAGGTTTTGTTAATTTGGTTGTTTTGGTTATAAGGTATATAATGAATTATTATCAATTTAATGTTGTTTGTGTGTTCATTTTAATTACTATGTTCTAGGGTTTAATTATAGGTATTAAGTAATTATTAAGTTATTAGGGGTTTCCCTTATGTTATTCTAAATGTTTATTAATTCAAGGTTAATTATAACTCTCCTTGGTAACTAAAGAAAGTTCTATAAACAAGCAGCGACGTAGCAATGGGCTCCCCATTGTCCCTCATTATTGCCAACCTTTTCATGGATAATTTTTAAAAGAGATCCCTGGACTCCTTTCCCCTAAAACCTTCGAGGTAGAAAATATATGTTGATGATACAAATGTTCTCTGGCCCCACGGGAAAGTTGAATTACAAAAATTCTTTCTACACCTAAACAACATATCCGAAGAAATAAAATTCACCATGGAACACGAAGAGAATGATAGAATACCCTTTCTAGACATTCTTATCAAAAGGAAAAGTAATGGGGATCTTGTACATGCTGTGTATAAAAGTAAGACCCACACTGAGAACTATCTCTATGCACATTCCCATCACCACCCCAACCAGAAACTAGGTGTCCTAAAAAATATAACTACTAGAGCCATAAGAATCTCCGATGAAACACACCTAGATAAATAAACAGATCACCTTACCAATACTTTTAAGAACATAGGTTATAAACAAAAAGGCATTAAGAATGCAATAAACAAAGCCCTAGAAAAAACCCACAATAATCTGAATGCCCCTAAAGACTAGAACCCTAATAGAAGTGCCTTCCTTCCTTACATCCAAGGAGTGACCGAGAGGATTGTGAGAGTCCTCAGCAAAAAAGAGATTAAGAACTCCTTCAAACCACTTGAAACATCAAACAGAGTATGAGATCCGTCAAAGAAAAACTTGACCCTCACAATGGAAAATGAATCTACAAAATAGAGTGCTCATGTGGTAAATGCTACATCGGTGAAACTGGTCTCTCCTTCCAAGTTAGGATAAAAGAGCATGGAGCTAACATTCAGAATGAATGCATCTGCATCTCTGCCCTAGCTGAACACTCCCTTAAAATGAGACACCATATTCGCGTAGAAGACACCAAAATCCTTGCCAAAGAAAATCACCTCTTCAAACGTCGTATTAGAGAAGCTATTGAAATCCAAAAACATCATAGTAACCTAAACAAAGACAATGGTTTATAACTAAGTGAAAAATGGCTCCCCTTATCCATAAAAAACAACAATAATAGTTGGTAATTTTTATACATTATTATAAATTACATTAAAACCATGCCTAATCATATTTTTAACATTAATATTACTATTAAAATCTAAGACAAATTAATAACCTCTTAAATAACTTAACCCTATTATGAACATAATTTATTAATATCTATTTAACCTTGAATTAATAAACATTTAGAATAACATAATGGCAAACCCTAATAACTTAATAATTACTTAATACCTATAATTAAACCCTAGAATATAGTAATTAAAATGAAGACATAAACAACATTAAATTAATAATAATTCATTATATACCTTATAACCAAAACAACCAAATTAAGAAAACCTAATATTAACTCAAACAAAAAATTAATTCTATTAAATATTTAGTTTATACCATCTCTTCCCATCTTCTTAACCCAGGCTCATTGTCCTGAAGATGGATCCTGATTTGGATCTGAAACGTAGAAAGTTTATTGACAAAACTGTGGCTATTTCGATCAAAACCAAAAAGTAATATTAATTAAATTAATGTAGTTAGATTAATAGACAAGGTTAGTTTTGTTAATAATAAATTAATGATTGATTAACCAATGATTATAATTAAGTTAATGTTTTTAATAATTAGGTTAGTTTGTTAGAAAAAACATTAATCTAAAATTAAATGAAAACAATATAAAACCAATTAAAAAATAAAACAATAATCTAAAAACATTAATTAAAAAGAAAATTAAAATAAAAAATATAATAATCATAAATAAAAACAAAACATATAAAATAATAATAAAAAATATATATTAAAACATATAACAACCAAAATAAAATAAAAAGTAAATAATAATAAAAAAACTAATAAACAAAATAAAACAAAAACAAAAAACATATAAAAAATAAAACAAAAAAGCAAAATGCAAAAACGAATTTAAAAAAAGAAAAAGAAAAACAAATTAATTATATCCTAAGGTCTACCCACCCACACTCCCCTTTCCATGTACTAGACACCCCCTTACGTCACTCAACCAAAAGGGGGTCCAGAAAATTTGTTTCCTGATACCACTCCCGGACACATGGCAGCTCCACAAGCCACCAGACCCCTCCATAAAACCACTTACCATCCTCGGTGTCCGGAATACCACCTTTCCCCAAAAAATTATTTTCTTAACATTTTTGACGAGTCTGTTTGCGAAGGTGATTCCGCACAAATGAAGATGAAGTTATAAAACCCAAGAGAGGCTTTTGTTCAACATGGGCTGAGGAAAAAAAAACATCTCCCATAATTTACACAAGTGCCATGAGAATGGATAATAAAATCCATCTTCAAGCCTCATTTTTCAGGCTTCCATTTTCTCTTGTTTTAGTCACGATTTCGTGGGAGTTGTTTCGGCGAGATGGAGACGAAATTGGAGAAACCAAAGGAGGTTTTTTCTCTAGACAAAATCATCTAAGATAAAATCCTACATTTTTTGCATAGGTGTCATCGTTGAGGAGAAAAATATGTTTGAGTTGACCCCCTTTTTTAGGAGATTCGACCCATTTTCCAGTTCAGATCTTTTTGGGATTTACTTGTTATTTTCGGCCAGGAGGATCGAATTCGATCTTCTGAGCCTCAGGATTGTATTTTTTTTATTTATATCCATGTTTTTAATAAAGTAAAATTTGTTGGACCTGACCAAAAAGAAGCATTCATTTTTGTAATCAACTCACAGAGCCATATTCTATCAAAACAATATTACAGTTACAGGATTCCTGTGTCATTATGCTGGTGAAGTTTTTCTCTCTGTAATTATGTTTTCTCTGATTTTCATATGTGTTTCTTTGTTCTATTGTTTTAAAGAGAGTCAAGCTCAAGATTTGCTTAAAAACACCATGTTCCCATTTTAAAGCAATATCAATGTTTTATGCCTGAAGGTCATTCCCAAGATTCTTTATTGCCCTGTTCTGATCTGTTTCCATTCCTTTCTCTTCTTGAACATCTACCAAAATTTAAAGCATCCAACACATTGCCTACCTTTCCCTGTAAGATTTCACTGTAGACCCTGCTTTGATTGGATTGGATCTCTTTGACTCCATTGCCCAATGGACCTCTTTCCCTATTCCAGCCAATCATTTAAAAAAACCAAAACATTGTATTTCATAACTATCCTAAGATACATATTCAGAAAAATCTAAATCTGATAGAGAGATCCCTCTCTGTGTCTTGGAGGGCGATATCCTTGACTCGAAGCAGTTTGATGTTGCCTCTAGTACTACCTCCACAACCTTGAGCAAATTACAGAGTATTAACAAAATGACAACCATACTAGGGAACTTTCTCCAATAGTGCACTTCAAGTTCCAGATCTGATCACTGATGGTGGATAGTGACCAGACATAAGAAGGTTGAAATATTTCACCTGACAACTCCAATAAGCTCCAGACAATGCCAATTCAAAGATTCCATTGGAGGAAGAACCTGAAACATGACCAAGCCATCTAAAAAGATCAGGTATTTAAGTTGGAATTTTATCCAAGATGTAATTGGTTTCATTTATAATTATTTCTTCCCTTCTTGTGAACATGGACAAGGCCATATTGTTGAAATTCATGTTGACCAAATTCAACCTAACGAACCTCAAGAGATCAATCCTAGTTTTATAGATCTTGTACACACTCCTACACTTGTAAATATTCCATATAGATACAAGCCTCTTATCTTACCCCCTATACTCCATGATTTCCCTGCCAATTATTACAATCATCTTCCCATATTTGATGGAGAACATGATAATATCACTATTGAGAAACACATTCAGGGTTTTGAGAATTTTCTTGACCTTTTTGAGTTTAAGGAAGTTGATGTTTGCATTAGGCTTTTTTCTTTATCTTTTCAAGGTAGAGCTAAGGAATGGTTCAAAACTTTTTCAGCTGCAAGCATTCCAAATCTTCAGTAGTTTGTAGAAGTCTTCCTTGGTAAATGGGAGATCAAGAGAAATATTTTTCTCATTTTAGAAGAGTATGATCATTTGAAAAGACAACCAAGAGAGACAATGAAACACTTTTCATCCATATTCAATCGAGTTTACAATTCCATGCCTGCTAATATAAGACCACCTCATGGCTCCTCTCTTTTACGCTACCCAAATTCCTTTGATCCAGAGATGGCATTTCAGTTGAGAGAAAGGAACAATACTACACTCAAGGAGATGCAAGAGAGTGCAACTAGTGTGAAAGATAATTTTTTGATCAAAAGGTCAAAGTTGGAGGTAGATGACAGAAAGAACAAAGAAAAGGAGCAACTGAAATCTTCATAAGCTAAACTGGACATTCTGGAAAACACCATGGAAGAAATGTTACACGGGATTAGCATAAGAGAACAACTTGTTGTTCAAAGGCATCATGTCCCATTGATTACAGAGAAAGAAAGGGTCACTATTCCAAAACACTTTGTAGATCACCCTTGGTATCATGGATTGGAAAATGATTGTTTCGTGTATTCGATTCATGACACAATCAAAGATGAAACTCCACCTCAAATTGCAGAGGAAAAACCAACTTATATGATGTGCATGTTTGAGGACATTTCCTACCTGGATAATCTACCCAAGTATGATCAATATAATGATGATTATGTGGCTGAAATAGATGTTGACTGTTCAAAGAAATCAACATCATGTTGTTGGCAGGAAGAAGATCAATTACAACTCAAATATGACAATCAACCTGTGCATATTGATTA
Organism: Picea engelmannii; assembly: GCA_009831015.1. Classification (NCBI taxonomy): domain Eukaryota; kingdom Viridiplantae; phylum Streptophyta; class Pinopsida; order Pinales; family Pinaceae; genus Picea; species Picea engelmannii. Next base: position 618,811 of record ML782314.1, on the reverse strand, counting down.
TGACATCAAGGAGGAAAACACAACAAATTTCAGAGTAAGTGAAAGATCTATTCTGATATGTTTCTCTTCATTTCAAATTCCGAGAGAAATGTATACACAAGTTGTTGATAGTAAATATGAAGAATTTTCTAACCACTCAGTTGAAGATGTCATTGAAGATATGGAAGTTGTTCTAGATCAAGAATTGCAGCCCTTGAGCTACATTGATTTTCAATTTCTAGATGAAAGCTTAGAGTCTGAGATAGAGTATGAGTTCACCCAAAATAACTCAGTACCATTAAGCTTTGATTCATTTCAATTTTCGAAGAAATTTTTTAATTATGTCATGGATTGTAAGTGCACAGAAGATCAAGAACTTTCATTGGAACTAATGCAACAAACATCTTAGTTCCTACAAGATCCAATAGCTAATTTCTTGGACGAATTGTGTTGTCAAATTCATGGTTCATTGGACAACTATGAAATTAAAAGAGGCTATGATATAGACATGATTAGACAGTCTCTTTCAGGGTCTGCTTCAGTAGGAGTCTCATTTCAAAGTTCAACAACAAATTTGCAGCCATATCAGAAATTGCATGAAGATGCAAATATCATAGATATAGTGCCAGATCATGTTGTTGACTTGGTTAAATTTAAAAATCAAGGAACAAGTCAGTTCTACATTGATCCTATAGTTACCTATATGGAGAAATTTTTCACTACAGAGCCCCAATCTATCTTTGGCATTACTTTTGTTCTTTAGAATTGTCAAGGCCTCTGTTGTAAAGATAAATCATGTTTTCAACAATGGCCATTACACTTTGCAGTTTTGAATCTATGGACAAAAGGTCAAGTTGCCTTTTTCACTGTGCAAACAAGCAGTCAAGCAGTCCACTAGTCTCAACAACTACTTGATTGGCTTCATTGGCATTTTTGTATTATTTGATTTAGCATGATTTTTAGCAGTGTAGGGAGGTAGGAGAGTTTGAATAAGCTCAGCATTCCGAACATCTCTTTTCAGCAGTGTTCATTTTGATTGGGTTTCAGTTGAAAGATCAAAACAGGTACATGTTGCAGAATAAAATTTTGGGATCAACCCAATGAATAAAGCACCAGTTTGCATGTCCACAGTTCAATGGTTCTTGACACCTCCTAAAAGAGCTTCCATCCCCAGGTGGAGCCTATGTTGGGGGTCCTATAATCATAGGTAACTTGATTATTCAGTTGTTTATCTGGCATTGCTCCCGTGATGAAGACATCTGGCTTGCTGGGCTCAGTTGTTTTTGTTTCCCCCTCCATTCATTTTGCCCGATCCTTCATCACCCTGCCTGATCCTTCATCACCTTGGTGTGCCCTTCATTCCCTCATCCTTCACTTTTTCACCCCTTTGCCATTTTCGTCCCTACATTGCAATAAACAAGCTTAGGATAAAAAACATTAGGTTAGTAATAAATGGTTAGTGGCAATTTTTAACATTAATTAGTGTAATAAAGTAATATTAATTAAATTAATGTAGTTAGATTAATAGACTAGGTTAGTTATGTTAATAATAAATTAAAGATTAATTAACTAATGATTATAATTAAGTTAGTTTGTTAATAATTAGGTTATCTTGTTAGAAAAAACATTAATCTAAAATTAAATGAAAACAATATAAAACCAATTAAAAAATAAAACAATAATTAAAAACATTAATTAAAAAGAAAATTAAAATTAAAATATAATAATCATAAATAAAAACAAAACATATAAAATAATAATAATAAATATATATTAAAACATATAACAAAGAAAATAAAATAAGAAGTAAATAATAATAAATAAAAACTAATAAACAAAATAAAACAAAAACAAAAAACATATAAAAAATAAAACAAAAAAAGCAAAAAGCAAAAACGAATTAAAAAAGGAAAAAAGAAAAAACAAATTAATTATATCCTAAGGTCTACCCACCCACACTCGCCTTTCTATGTACCGGACCAACCCCTTACGTCACTCAACCAAAAGGGGGGTCCAGAAAAGTTTTTTCCTGATACCACTCCCAGACACATGGTAGCTCCACAAGCCACCGGACCCTCCCCCTAAAACCACTTACCACCCTGGGGTCTGGAATACCACTTTTCCTCAAAAAACTGCTTTTTCAATGTTTTTGACCAGTCTGTTTCCGAAGGAGATTCCAAGAAAAACGAGACGAATTTTTAAAAACTGAGAGAGGATTTTGGTTAGCACGGGATGAAGAACAAAAACCTCTCCCATAATTTACACAGGTTCCATGAGAAGGGAGAATCGAAGCCATCTTTGAGCCTCATTTTCAGGCTTCCGTTTTCTCCTGTTTTAGTCACAATTTTGCGGGAGCTGTTTCAGTGAGATGGAGATGAAGTTGGAGAAAAAAGGAGGTTTTTTCTCCATATGATCTCATATAAAATAACCTCCTACATTTTTTTTATAGGTGTCATCGTCGAGGATAAAAATATTTCTAATTTGACCCCCTTTTTCAGCAGATTCGACCTAGTTTTCAGTTTAGATATTTTTGGGATTTACATGCTATTTTCGGCCAGGAGGATCGAATTCGATCTCGTAAGCCTCATGATTGTATTTGTTATTTATATCCATGTTTTTGATAGAGTAAGAGTTTTTTTACTCGACCAAAAAGAATCATTCATTGTTGTAATCAGCCTATAGAGCCATATTCTATCAAAATAATACTACAGTAACATGATTCCTGTGTCATTATGATGGTGAAGTTTTTCTCTCTGTAATTATGTTTTCTCTATTTTTCATATGTGTTTCTTTTCTCTATTGTTTTAAATAGATTCAATCTCAAGATTTGTTTAAAAACACCCTGTTACCAGTTTGAAGCAATATCAATGTTTTCTCTCTGAAGGTCATTCCTAGGATTCTTAATTTCTCTGTTCTGATCTGTTTCCATCCCTTTTTCTTCTTGACCATCTACCAAACTTTAAAGGATCCATCACAGTGCCTACCTTGCCCTGTAATATTTCCCTGTAGAACCTAATTTGATTGTATTATATCTCTTTGAATCCATTTCTCGATGGACCTCTTTCCCTGTTCCAACCAATCATTTAAAAAAACCAAAACACGGTATTTCATAACTAGCCTAAGATCCATATTCAAAAAAATCTAAATATGATAGGGAGATCTCTCTTTGAGTCTTGGAGGGCTAGATCCTTGACTCAAAGCGGTTTGATGTTGCCCCTATGACTGCCTCCACAACCTTGGGCAAATTACAGAGTGCTAATAGAACACATTCCCTACATGTGACAACTTGAAGAGTAAATCCTTAGATAATTTGTAAAAATTAAAGAATCTCTCAGGAAACTCTTCCCTCCTCAATGCTTTCCCCATTCTAGACCTCCAACCTTACCTCAAATCCTTTCTCCTTTATCACCTAATGTGCCTCCACCTAAGCAGTGTAATATAAATAGGTCTCCCCTTCCTCATACAAGGTCTCCTAGAACTAATCACATAATCATGGATCCTAACCTTTTCCCTAAATCAAACAAATGGTGCAATTATCATAATCTCAACACTCACAACTTGAATATACCATGTTACTAAATAGGGTACCCATATTTGTTTGTGTCACTCATAACAAAGATTAATTTTGGGCTTAAAAACATGTGATACATTCTTACAGAACCCGCGATACTAATTCAAACCTTGTGGTACAACATTTTTGTATAGGTTGGACCCTCAAATGGATAACCTAATGTACACCTACACCTTCAAGTCACTCCCTTTCATATTTATACCATTCAATTCCTCTTTGTAAAGCCTCCTGAGTTTTCTTGAACAACTTGCATTCTTTGAAACCCTAATTTGGAAATGCACACTCAAATTAGAGAAACATCTTAATATTACAACTCTTCCATGCTCTTGGGCTGATTTCCCTTGTCATATATAATTCCTCTACATGGACCTATTTTGATTAGCATGGATCCAAATTTTAAGACTTGCTGATTCATCCTAGGGCATCTTCATTGGCATAGTTCCAATCATACCTTCAACAATTCAACCCTACAACCTCAAAGGAGGTTTCATTACATCTAGGGCAAGAGAGGCATCATCTCGTTTGAGTGTACTACGATCTCTCTACTTAGATTTATCATTGAAATATATTTTATGGTAGTATATCTAGTGTTTACTTATATATATATATATATATATATATATATTGGATATCACACACACACACACACACACACACACACATATTAGATATCACATTCAAATCTTGTCTAACGGGAAAGTTGAGCTACATGTGTCCACACATGGATTACTCTTGGAGATCCATCCCAAATATTTTATTGAGCACAAGTAGCTTCAACATCTTTTATCCAACCCAACAAAATTCAACACCTACAACAATGAATTACAAGTGATTTCCTTCCATACTTCTCTTTGTATTTTCTAGCATTAGTGTTTCTAGATTGTTACCCCCTAACATCTAGGAGTAACTAGAGGATATTTTTCTCCTATGATCCATATCACATACATATGAGGTTAATGGGTCTTCTTCATCATGGATGGGTCTTTCCACATAAGGGATGGGTCTTGGGATATCGACCCAAAATGAAGCTTATAGGGAACTGATCCCTGAACTAGGCCTTAAACCACCACACAAACCAAAATCATTGGCCTCATTCTAGGATATGGACATTATTGAGAGATTTTTTGTACCTGGCATGGGTCTCATGGCCCTAATCATCGTTGACATAGGAAAATAAGGGCCATAGTATCTAAGTTGATATTCTAGGATCATAATTCATTAATGACACCTCAAACCATCACATAAACCCTCTAGATAGAATCTGTATTCTATGAATGATATATTAACACCGTTAGAAAGTTTTAGGCATAAGGGATGGTTCTCAAGACCTTAACCATGGTCATGGGAGAAAATAAAGGGTATTAATACCTAAATGAATCTTTTAAGGCTCATGATCCATGAATGAGTCCTTGAATCGCAACACAAGCCATTTATAGGGGATATTTGGTTTGTGCTTCAAATATGGGCACCATTAGGAGGTTTTGTACACCAAGTAGGAGTTTTACAAAAAGTGTGGTCATGGGGATTATTGACAAGGACCATTTTAGAATGTATTAACAAGTTTTCTTTAAAACATTCCTAAGACAATATGGGTCCTTTCAATTTTAGTAGGTGACATCTTTTTTTTCCATGACATCTTATTAAATTATAGCTAAAGCTTTGTTATTTTAATATAATCATTCTTATAACAGTTGAAGATACACAATTACGAATGTATCAAAAGATGTATTCATGACAATATTTAACTTATAGAATGGACTATGCTCAAGAAATCACTCAACATACCTTGTTTATCAAGATTAAATTTTATGAAGTTTATGAAAGCACTGAATGGATTTTTGTTGAAGGAATGCTAATCAACTTTGTATTTGGCCATTAGTTTTAAAATGAAATAGGAATAATTAACAATGTTTTGACTTCAATTGATTTTGATTATGTTCTAGCAAGACATTGGACTCATACATGTTGCATACCTCTACACTTGCTAGGTACAATCTTAAGAGCTAAAAATAATAGTAAGAAAATAATAATGATACTAAAATTAAGGTTAGAAATGGTTAATAATAATTTTAATTCAAAGGGATCAATGCAAAATAATTAAAGTAAAAATAAATAAAGCTAACTATCGAAAAATGTATAATATTTTCCACAAATATAAGTAAAGAAAAAAGGAGAAGGGGAAGAAAAGAAACAAGGAAATGACATCAAGTGAGGAAAGCAACCAACAAACCATAGAGGAATCAATAGGAGAACGAAAAAAATAGGGTACAAATGAATAAATTTGAATGAAGGAAAGATAGTGAGGAAGGATAAATAGGGAGTAAAAATGTAAAAATAAAATAAATTCTCCATTTCAATAGCTTCTCTAATGATCCTAGTCAAATAGTGTTTAGTTTCATCTAATATTTTAGTTTGATCAAAACACATGAGGTTCTTGGTGTTGTTGGAATGTTCAACGATAATAGGTTTTGAAGTGTGATTGTGGTTTGTATGGGCTTAAAACTTTACACATAGAAAAACTAAACGTTTGTAAATTATAAATGGGAGAATCTATAGATAAGACAAACTTTAAGTTCTTGAAAATTATAATTAGATTTAATACCTTTTATTCAAATGTGGAAATGGTTGCTAGCAAAGATCCAAAGGAAGATACCATATTTAAATCACTAGCATTTGACCTCTCTCAATATGAATATATTGCAAGGATGTTACTTCTTGTTTTGTAGCAAAAATGCTTCTCCAAAGCTTCCCTTTCCTCGTTCTTAGAAACCCCTAAATAACCTCTTGCAAAACTCTTTATTTTGGCCTTCTCCTAAATAAGAATTGATTCCAAAGTTAGTTGGAAGATATATTGGAGGCTTAAGGACATTAGAAATATTAATTGGGTTGATAGTATGACTTAAGGGACTACATTAGCTTGTACCATGGACGATTAGATAATTTTTTAGCAATGTCACATGGACCATTTTTTTAAGCCTCAAATTAAGAAAAATGCCCATCTTTGGTCCAAGTGTATCCATTTTATCTTGGAATGTGTATAGGTTTTTAAAATATATGCACAATATCTCTTTTTCTAATGGTTGGATAACCAATATTTGAGCCTTGCTTTCCAAATCTATCTATCGAATGTGCATAGTTGTGAGGTCAAGAATTTTTAGAGTTCAATAATTCAAAATTGGTTCCATTCGAATGATTTCATGATTTTGTACCATCATGAGTATGACATATTTTTCTAATTTGTCTGTGTTAAGAGTTGTGCGTATTTTTCGACATTGTTGTGTTATACCAATTATTCAATAATGCCAAGTGATTATTCAACCTCATCTTTAGGATATTGATATATAAATGGTCGTTATTGGCGATAGTTTACCTAGGATATTATATGAGTTATATAGATTTTAGAACACCACTACTTTGTTTTTTGGGTCACCCACTTTGTTCTTTTGTTCTTTGGATTATTTGAAAAGTAAAAAATAGCAACATACTTGTCAACTAAAGATTTTGACAGATGGGTAGAGTGACATGTAGGTCCATTGTGATAAGGCTAAAAGAGTAGATGCCCCAGGTGAGAACTTCAAATACACCCATCATAAATTTCTTCCACCAACCCTGCACAATGAGCAGTGAATGCGCCAACATTGAAATGTTTTCAGTGTGTGCCCATATGCATCGAAATTTGACATGGTTAGACTAGATAGTTTCCTTGAAGGTATGGGAGGGTTTCAATACTTAAGGATGTTTGATGTCCCTGCATAATATTTGAGATCATCCATGTTTGCATCAACGTTCAATATAATGGATGTCTCATTGTCATCATTCTTCATTTCCATCTATAGAATATTATTTTCCAGAATTCTCTTGAAATGTCATGGCACATCCAATGCACCCATCACAAATGCCATCTTGCGTTGACCCTGCATAGTGAGCACTAGTGAATGGGGCCAATGTTGAAATTTCTTCAAACTGTGCATGCATGCATCAAAATTAGACACGGTTAGAATAGACACATGCCTTGATGGTATGGGAGGGTTTCAAGACTCAAGGATGTCTGATGTCCTAGCCACATAATCTTTCAAATCGTCCATGTTTGCAACAATGTTCATAACGGGTGTCTCATATTTGTCAATTGTCTTTGTTTCCATCTATAGAATCTTTGTTGGAACTCTCTTGAAATGTCATGGAACTTCCAATTAAACCACCACAAATATCATGCATCGACCCCACATACTGAGCACTAGTGAATGAGGCTAATGTTGAAATTTCTTTAATATGTTCTTGTATGAATCACAATTTGACATGGTTAGACTAGACACATGACTTGAAAGTATGGGAGGGTTTCAAGACTCAAGGATGTATGATGTCCCCACATAATCTTTGAGATTATCCACATTTGCATAAACGTTCATCATGATGCACCTCTCATTGTCATCATTCGTCATTCCCTTCTATAGAATTGTTGTCAGAACTATCTTGAAATTTGACATGGAACTTCAAATACAACCATCACAAATTTATTCCACCAACCCTGCACAGTGAGCAGTGAATGGGGCCAACTTTGAACTATTTTCAATCTGTGCCTGTATGCATCAAAATTTGACATGGTTAGACTAGATATTTTCCTTGAAGGTATGGGAAGGTTTCGATACTTAAGGATTTTTGATTTCCCCGCATAATACTTAAGGAGGGTTTGATTATTGAATTATCAAGTCGAGTTGATGTCTCATAAGCTTCAATTCACCCACCACAAATGTCATCTTCCATTGACCCCACATAGTGAGCAGTGAATGGGGCAATGTTGAAATTTCTTCAAACAGTGCATGTATGCGTCAAAATTTGACATGGTTAGAATAGACACATGCCTTGACAGTATGGGAGGGTCTCAAAACTCAAGGATGTCTAATGTCCCAACCACATAATATTTGAGATCGTCCATGTTTGAAAAAACATTCATAATGGGTGTCTCATATTTTTCAAATGTCATTGTTTCCATCTGTAGAATCTTTGTTGGAATTCTTTTGAAATGTCATGGGACCTCTAGTTCAAAAACCACAAATGTCATCCACTGACCCCACATAGTGAGAACTAATGAATGGGGCCAACACTGAACTTTCTTCGATATGTGCCTGTATGCATCCAAATTTGACATGGTTAGACTAGACACATGCCTTGACGGTATGGGAGGGTTTCAATACTCAAGGATGTATGATGTCCCCACATAATATTTGAGATCATCCACATTTGCATCAATGTTCATCATGTTGCACCTTTCATTGTCATCATTCATCATTCCATTCTATAGAATCATTGGAATTATATTGAAATTTGACATGGAACTTCAAATACACCCATTACAAATTTCTTCCACCGACCCCACATAGTGAGTAGTAAATGGGGCCAATGTTGAAATGTTTTCAATCTGTGCCCATATGTATTTAAATTTGACATGCTTAGACTAGATAGTTTCCTTGAAGGTATGGGAGGGTTTCTATACTTAAGGATGTTTGATGTCCCTGTATAATACTTAAGGAGGGTTTGACTGTTGAATTACTAAGTCGATTTGATGTCGTAGAAGCTTCAATTCACCCACCACAAATGTCATCTTGCACTGACCTTGCATAGTAAGAAGTGAATGGGGCCAACCATGAAATTGATTCAAACTATGCATGTATGCATCAAAATTCGACATGGTTAGACTAGACACATGCCTTCACGGTATGGGAGGGTTTCAAGACTCAAGGATTTCTGATTTCCCGGACACATAATCTTTGAGATTGTCCATGTTTGCAACAACGTTCATAATGGGCGTCTCATATTTGTCAAATGTCATTTTTTCCATCTATAGAATATTTGTTGGAACTCTCTTGAAATGTCATGGAACTTCCAATTCAACCACCACAAATGTCATGCACCAACCCCCCATAGTGAGCACTAGTGAATGGGGCCAACGTTAAAATATATTCAATATGTGCCTGTATGCATCGAAATTTGACATGGTTAGACTAGACACATGTCTTGATGGTATGGGATGGTTTCAATACTCAAGGATGTATGATGTCCCCACATAATATTTGAGATTGTCCACATTTGCATCAATGTTCATCATGTTGCACCTCTCATTGTCATCATTCGCCATTCCCTTCTATAGAATCATTGTCAAAACTATCTTGAAATTTGACATGGAACTTAAAATACACCCATCACAAATTTCTTCCACCGACCCGCACAGTGAGTAATTGTAACACACCCACAACGGGGTATAATTTTTTTTTATTTTCTTAAAGGACAGATTCTCCATTCATGGTTTCTAATTTGGAAAGTCGGGGAACCAGTTCGACCTTCCGATCAATGATATCTGATTTTGAATCCAAACGACTCTCTGAGACCCTGATTGTCTTGCTCTGTAATTAAACACAAACCCTTTCGACTTCTGGGTCCAGGTCTAATGGTAATCCTAACCTTCCCTTCACGCTTGGGGAATCTATGAGTTTGCTTGCTAGCCCCTTTTTTGATAAGCCTCTTCTTGAGGTGAACCCGGGTGAAAACCTCACACAAACACATAATTGCAGGTGTGGCCAAAGGCATTTTAAATGTGCTTCATCTTGGAGTGCACCACCGGGTTTTTTGAGATACTGATGGAACTTGTATTATCACAATAAATTAGAATGGGCTCATCATACTCAACTTGTATATATGTCAAAGTTTGTTTCATCCAAAGAACCTGTGTACAACATGTTGTTGCTACAATATACTTTGTCTCGGCTGTAGATAGATATACTGATGATTGTTTCTTTCTTAGCCATGATACTAAACACCCACCTAAGTAGAACGTTGCTCCACTGGTGCTTCGTCGGTCATCAATAAAACATGCCCAGTTTGCATCTTTGTAGGCAATAAGTAATATATATTTTCCTTTTGGATACAATAATCCAAAGTCTTCTGCTCCCTTGAGATATCTGAAAATCCTCTTTATTGCTAATACATGTGATTCCTTTTGTGTTGCTTGAAATCATACCACCTATCCAACTTCTTGCATTACATATGGTCTAGATGCTGTCACATATAGTAGGCTACCAATCATTGAACTATACTGCCTTTGATCTGTAAACTTCGAATCATCATCTTTGCTCAACTTACAACTGGCTTGCATGGAAGTGATAACTAGTTTGCAATCTTCCATTCCGACCCTCTTTAGCATTTCTATGATAAACTTGGTTTGAGAAATAAAAATTCCCTGGTTTCTTTGACGTATCTGAAGTCCCAGAAAGAAGGATAGTTCTCCAAGTAACGACATTTCAAATTCATTCTACATGTCTTTTGCAAATTTCTGGCTTAACCTATCATCATCACTACCAGAAATAATATCATCAACATAAACTTCAATTAATAAAATATTACCTTGACTTACCTTGATGTAGAGGTTGTTGTCTACACTTCCTTTCCTAAACCCTGCCTGCTGCAGATACTTATCCAGTCTGGAGTACCATGTTCTAGGAGCCTGTTTTAGACCATACAAGGCCTTCTTTAATTTACATGCATAGTTTGTGTTCTCTGACAACTGAAATCCTTCTGGTTGTTCCATGTAGACTTCTTCTTCAAGTTCCCCATTCAGAAAAGCTAATTTTACGTCCATATGATATACTTTAACATTTTTGGAGCATGCATAAGATAAAAGTAAACGGATTGCTTCCATTCTGGCAACTAGGGAAAATGTCTCTTCAAAGTCTATTCCTTCAATCTGTGTATATCCTTTACATACCAATCTAGATTTGTTCCTTGTAACCTGTCCCTCTTCATTCACTTTATTCCTGAAAACCCATTTTCTGTTGATCACATTCTTATTCTTTGGTCTTGGAACCAATTCCCAAGTTTCATTTTTCTCTATTTGATCCAATTCTTCATCGATGTCCTTATTTCAAAATTCATCCTTGTTTGCTTCTTCAAAAAAGTTTGGTTTAATTGTAGATAAGAGTTCTAGTGCTAGGTGTGTTTGTTCTGGTGAATGGATTTTTCTTCTAGTCTCAACTCCTGCATCTTTTTTTCCAATAATTTGATCTGAAGGGTGATTCTTCTGTACTCGTTTCCTAGGTGTCTTTGGAGATACTTTTTGAACTTTCTCTTCTGCTTCTGTCAAATTCTCTTCATCTTCATCTTCCTCTTCTACTTATTTTTCATCTTCTTCTTTGAAAAGTTGTTCCATTGATTTGTTTTCTTCTTCCTTTGATTATGGTCTGCCTGTTTCATCAACTATTACGTTGATGCTTTCCACAACTTTGTTCAATCTTAGATTGTAACACTTATATCTTTTCCTTGTACTTGAGTAACAAACAAGTATTCCTTTGTCCACATGAGAGTCAAACTTTCCCACTCTTCCATCTTCTCTTTTGATTTAGCATTTTCTTCCAAAAACTCTTAAGTGCTTCACATTTGCTAGTCTTCCTTTCCATAGTTTGTAGGGAGTTTTATCAGTGTTTTTTCTAAGCATTACTCTGTTTTGAATGGGAACTATTGTATGCACTACCTATGTCCAAAATGTATCTGTCAATTTAGAATCCATTAGCATTGTTCGAGCCATTTATTGTATAGTCCTATTCTTTCTTTCAACAACTCCATTTTGTTGAGGTGTCCTAGCAATGAAGAATTTCATTTTTATTCCATGACCGCTACAGTAGTCCATAAATTACTTTGAAGTAAAATATCCTCCATTATCAGATCTCAAACATTTGATTCTTGAATCCATCTCATTTTCAACCATTTCCTTGTGGATCTTGAAGTTTTCAAAAGCTTCTGACTTGTTCTTGAGAAAACAAACTGTAGTCATTCTTGTATAATCATCAACTAATAACATAAAGTATTTTTCACATTTTAATCCCTTTGTTGTAGCTAGTCCAACTAGATCAGTGTGCACAATTTCCAATGGTCTTATTGTTGAATATTCCTTTGATTTGAACCCGGTCTTTGGTTGCTTTCCTTGTTGACAATGCTTGCATAAAGTGTTGGTTGGTTTCATGATCTGGGGCATTTCTTTGACTGCTTCTCTTTTGTTGACTTTGACAAGGTTATCAAAATGCATGTGACCCATTCTTCTATGCCACAACGAAATTTCATCTTCCTTTCGTAGACAACACTTTTCATTTCCAATTTCACTTAACACATATATGTTGTTTGAAGTTCTTGCAGTTGTACCGACCAATTTCCTTGAACCTTCTTTTCTTATCTCACACTTTTCTAAATCGAAAGTAAGTTTATGAACTTGGTCACACATTTGAATCACACTTAGAAGATTATGTTTCATATCTTCTACCAGTAGAACATTTTGTGCCTTTTCATTCTTGTTCCCAATTCAGACTATGCTTTCTCCAATGATTTTGGATGAATTATCATTTCTGAAGGAAACTGATCCATTTTTTTCTTTTCGTAATGTAATAAATTTGTCTTTATCACCTGTCATGTGTTTTGAACATCCACTGTCAACATACCAACCTTGTTTCTTCTTCTTAGCTTGTAGAGCGACTGTGCATTCTTCATTGTTATATTGATCTTGCTTTCTTATACATGTCGTTTTCTGTGGTTCTTGTCTGTGACTGTTGTTATTCTGTTGAGGTTCTTTAGGAGGGACTGTCATTCTACAGTCCTTGTCCATGTGTCCAAAATTGTTACATTTGTAACATTCCACTTCAGTTCTCAAAGATTCAAACTTGTGTTAACTTCTTCTTTGTGTGTCACTAGGTCTCCTTGAATTATCCCTTTGTTGTTGGTTGTGGAGCCTGATTATCTTCCTGATTCAGAGGTCCTTGTTTTTAGCCGTTTTTATACCCCATGAAGTATTTAAACCCCAGAAGTATGTATACTCTTCCACGCGGGGGAGTGCAGAGAGGGGGTACCCCCTCTGCGGGGTCCGAGGGGGCTATCCCCCCGACTGGGGGGTCTGGGGGCAAGCGGGCCCCCAGCGGAGGTTCGAAGGTGAAGCCCCCGAAGAAAAAATTGCCTTGTAAAAGTATATTGTAATTTCACTGTAAATATGGACCGTTCATTATAAGGTCCTAGATCTAACAGTAGAGATTATATTAGGGTTTTTTCCCCTAGAAGGCAACCCTCTTTTATGAGGGAAATGTACTGCGGCTATGGATGATGGTGAATATTGTATTCTGAGAGAGGATACTGTGAGAGAAAGAAGAGGAAGTTACAACGGGTTTTGCTGTAGGTTGTATCCCTTCATTTGCTAGATAATAATAAAGGAAGGACCTGGAAATTTCTCTGGTGGACGTAGCCCACACTGGGTGAACCACGTAAATATGTGTTTCTCTTGTATTGTGTGTCTTCTATGTTTTGTTTCTGCATTTGTTTTATTTTATTGCTCCGCGATCCTATTTTTCTAACAACTGGTATCAGAGCGTAAGGTAAGTCACAGGAAAAGAGGGTTCCTGGTTCGAGTGGGAGCAATGTCGGAAGATGGAAAGTTTAGGGTCGAGAAATTTAACG
>ML782314.1:562143-575230 GCA_009831015.1 Picea engelmannii | reverse complement strand
TCAGCCTGCATCATCAACCATCATGTCAGATCATGTCAACAACATATCATAAAATCAATAGCATATCATCAAAACAAAACAATATCACTGTGAATGAAACAACTCAAATAGCCCACTCCCTGACTCAATCCGGAGTCCAAGGGAGTTCCACCGATGCCTCTGCATCCTCAAGGTCCGAAACCCTGCACACTCAATGAAACTGAGTCAGCAGCACTTGTCTGCATCAACGTAGTAAAAACATCCTGTCGTAAATCATAACGCATCATCATCAAGGTTAAGTGGTTCATCATCATAAAAATCCAGATCACTTGCAAGCAAGTGTCCTCAAAGAATAAGTTTTGTCAGTGCGCCATAGCGGGATGTTACAGTCAGCTCCTTTTTCAGACCTTAAATATTGGTCACCTACTTTAAATAATTATTGGAAAACAAGCACGTTAATCATAGTCTTATGAGAAAACATTGCATAAAATTTCATAATCTTAGCACAATAATTATCTGTGCAGTTTGTGGATTTGTATCCACATGGTTGTTTTGTTATCCAGGCTCATTTTTTTCCCTTGACATAGCCATTGGGTGCATGCTCCCCATCAATAATTTACAAGAACTATCAAGTTTTCATCTTCCTTGCGGTCACTCACCCTCTAGGCCCAGGCTCAGGCATCCCCTTCTCTGCTATACACTACCTCAGGTGATCCATCTTGTCTTGCCAAGGTTTTCTCGCACAAGAAGAACTACCCATCGTGTGCATGATCCCAATCAATAGTTTACAAGTACTATTATGGTCTCCTCTTCCTTGCGGTCACTCACCCTCCAGGCCCAGGCTCAGGCATCCCCTTCTCTGCTATACAATCCCTCAAGTGATCCATCTTGCCTTGCCAAGGTTTTCTTGCACATAAATAATTCCAGAGACTCTATCAAGTCTTACAGTCAAGGAGTCCCTTAGCATTTATCTTTCGAGGCATCCCTCTATCTTGTGTTACCTCAACACAACATATTCAAGGCGATCATGGCTTACCACGGGGTTCTCATGGCTCAACAGTAGCCATTTTTCATGCTTTTACCACTTGATAGCCTTCTGACTCAGTTAAAGTTAGGGATGAAGGTTACTCTCCTTCTCCTGGCACATAAATAGTTAGGGACGAAGGTTACTCTCCTTCTCCCGACTCAATCATAGATAGGGACAAAGGTTACTCTCGTTCTCCTGAGTCAGTATCTATTTCATGCGACCAGATTATACTCTTTCTCACAGTTCTCCCTAGAACCTAAGAGCTCGGTCTCTTGTCTTTGCACTCTTCATAGATATTTCCCTTTCACCTGTATCACAGGTATACAAAAATTTGTGAGCCATCATAAATTTTAAATTCAAAAATTTTCTTGTAAATCTGTCACCCGCAAATTTCCAAATTCCACATTTTGTTCTCATATTGTTTCACACAGGAACCAAATTCATAATTATGGGACTTTCCTTCCCATAGCGGTTTGTCTCAGTAAGAAATTGCTCTTCCTTATGGATTACAATGCTGCCATATTCAAGAATCCTTTGCTTCCTGCACTTTCAACTTCAATCAACTAAACAAATTGTTAGTTTCTCATGCTCATTTATTTTTATTGTACCTTCATAACATCATCACAACCAATTTCAGAATTGTGCATACTATCAATCAAATTCAATTTCTCAAAAAGGAAATACCATTCCTTGTAGTTTGGCTCAGTAGGAAATTGGTCTTCCTTATGGGCTTACAATACTGCCATATCCAAGACCCATTTCCTCCTGCAATTTCAACATTCCTCAGCCAAACAAATTATTAGTTTTCATGAACATTACCTTTTTAAAGTCAAGCATACTAATAGTCCAAGTCATTTTCATCTATTTAATGATACAAAACAAAAGGACACATCAACCCTTACCTATGCATCATTTCATCCTACCAAATTTTTTAGAATGTAATTCAGATATCAATTGATTTTAGTGAATGTGCCAACATTTGTGGCCACATTCATACCCAATGCACCCTTTCATTGATTTTTAAGTTTCCCAAACTTTACGACACGTACTTTTCCATGGTGTGTTATATCTTAGCTAAGATTTTCACCATATGGCTTATTCATTCTCATAGTTATCCTCTGATTGAGGTTGTTCGTTATTGGTAACTGTCTTTCTCAACAGTTCCAATCTATTTCTTTCTACACATGACATATATCATAAACACATTCGTCATCATGTAAATTAAAAATGCAAGTATCATAGCATTTAAATTAATAAAACATTTTTAGACATGTCCTACCATATCTGTATGCACTTCATCACATTATCCTTAATGTTTTCATGAGTGTAATACAAAAATTCTCAATTGTTTCTATAGTAATACAACCATCATCACTATGGTGTCAAAACATTTACTTTCATCGACATACTAGCTTTCTTATCCCAGAGAAAAACATAATACAAAACAATAAAAGAATTGAGGGCTCTCCCCTTTTTCAAATTATTTCTACATCGTCTGGGACTTTTCAACCCAACTGAGTTATTTCTAAGGCCTCACTATCTTTTATCTTCTCTTGCAATTTACTCCCTGTTGATATCTTCTTGCTCTTTTCCTTGAGAAGCCTTGGTTAGGTCTCACCCTAACTCTTTTGGAATACATCATCATGCTTTAATAGAAAACATTTTTGTCCATAATGGATCATGAACCTGTGCATCCTGCACATTACAATTCGGTTATCATAATGGTCAATATTCATTTATTAGTCTTCTATTCATTACATGATGTTTTTTTTTTTTTTAATCAAAATGTAATGTAGGATTCTGGTATATATATATATATATATATATATATATAATCTTGTGGCTCACTGCTTAATTCTCAGCAGTCATTAAGGTTGTGACTTTGTTTTCCTGATAGAGTCTTCACACAACTCCTCCATAGGAAACTCCTTCAGCATGCAACTTCCTTATTGCATATCCATCACTATTTGTGATGGCCTCAACCTTGAGTTAGCTTCACCAGTTTACCAAATATCCCATAAGGAATATAAACATGCATCTTTGTCATGTACCCAAATTATGTATCCATACATATTCCAGTTTTGTTAACTTACATACATGATGTACTTAACTATATTCATGATCCTAAACCTTCCTGTAGCGGTCATAGGTATGTTTCACATCCCACCTACATCTCTACTTTTAAGATCAGTCAAGTCAGGATTGTTCAAAATCCTTCTCATGTGATTCTCAAAGGCATAATAATTTGCCTCTTATTATGACAACATAACATCTTTGCTCATTTACCCTTCTATCTAATTATATTAGTATTCCCTGAGGAAATAGAATACATTCCCCTCACGCTATCATTGGGAACAAAACTTTCATGAATCTTCAAAATGGAGTCAGCCATGCATCCATAGTATTCATTTAATCTGGACAAGAGCAATTATTGCTTTATATTTCACTCATCAGGGCAACCATATGGTGCCTACAACTATACTCTTTCATCATACATGTGAATCACTTGCACGTTTAATATCATTCATACCTAACTGGTATTGATATCAGGCTTCATATTAAGAAGCTTCAAAATGCATTAAACCCATTTACTCAAGCATAATTAAACACAACTAAGTATTCATCATGCTAGCTTATTGTTTACACCTTTCCCAAGTCATTCACACACACAGACATATCAAGTTTCTATATCATTTTCCCAAGGATCTTCCAAGCATACTTATGATCATGTATACATATTTGTGTATATGTAGGTGCATATATTGAACCTTTTTATCTAATGCATTCACTTGATAGTTTAATTTCATCATTAGCTTCCTTTAGTTTGATATTGTTGTCACTTACAAGACTAATCTCACAGACATATCTCGTATTCATGTTGAATTCTCTCAAGGCAATAACCAACCTAGGTCACTTTCCTCTTTATGCCACAACATCTAGCAATAAAACCTTCTTGCCTCAACATCCATCGGGTTTTACCCATCTCACTTTTCTCTGGTCATGACAATTTATATACTCTGATTTTAATATAAAGCAATAACTATAACTGCCAGTGATCCTACCTGATCCTATCATATTCCTTTAATCCCAAAAAGGTATTAACCATTATATAATCCACCATCATCAGTTCCTGAAGTTCCAACTTCCCATGCTTAGAAGCAGTGTTATGAACACTAGGTCATTCGTCCTTCTGGCTTCAACTCCTCTTGAAAGAACCCTGCCACCTTTATCTATCCACATTCAAGGCTTATTATAAATGTTAATTATCATATCCCTACTTTGGTAAGAGTAGTTATCACTTTGACAAAAGGCTAAATAAATTCTTCTGCTGAAATTCAACAAGAATTCTCAAAATCACAAGTTCAATATGCAGTCCTTCTCCTCAAGGAGAAAATGAAGATAACAATACCTCCTTACGTGTCTCATTCATGATCCCAAGAAAGCGAAGTGTTGTAACCATGCTCTAATACCAATTTGTAACACACCCACGACAAGGCATAAACATTTTTTCTTTTCTTAAAGAAAAAATTCTCCATTCATGGTTTCTAATTTGGATAGTCTAGGAAACAATATGACCTCCCGGTCAAGGATCTCTGATTTTGAAGCCAAACGACTCTCTGAGACCCTAATGGTATCGCTATGTAATTAAACACAGACCCTTTTGACTTCCGAGTGTAGGTCTAATGGTACTTGTGACCTTCCCTTCGCGCTTGGGGAATCTTTGAGTTTGGGTGCTAGCCCCTTCTCTAATAAGCCCCTCCTTGAGGTGACCTTGGGTGATAACCTCACGCAAAAAAACAATTGCGGGTTCCGCCAAAGGCGGTTTGAAAACAAACTACCTTTCGGCCTATTATTCTCCTTGAGCCTCCACGTGTCATTTCTTCAAAACCATGGTTTGGATTGCGGCCCGCCTTCAACTTTTAAAGTTCACGCATCTCTGATCCCCTGAATTCTATGAGACCTTTTATCTCATGATATTGATGGTACTCCTAAACTGAAGGCTCATATATTCCCCTTTCTAAATCAATGAATGTGATTTTATTCAGGACTTCGACATTCATAGTTTTCAAATCTCAAACCTTGTTTTCTCTGTAGTGGCTATCTCCCGGAGTGGAAGATCTACTGACACATGTCCCTCTTAATCGGTTGGCTCACATGAACTCTGACTCTCTGACCTTCAGGAGTTCTTGTTCAATACCCTCTCTTTCTTTTAGAGTGATTTATCTTGAAGTGGCAGATCATTTTCCACGTTTCCTCTCAAAATCAACGGCCCTAGTCCTCTTCAGAACTTCAACACTTTTCAACCAAGATGAGATATATGGCCTTCAGTTCCCTTCCCGATCAACAATTGAGATTTTTCTTCGGAACTTCAATGCTTTCAAACTCTTCTCCTTTACATTCTCCCAGAGTTCTTCCACCCAATATCCACAAGCTATCGCAACGTGCCCTTCTAGATCTATGGTCCATATTCACTTTGGGTCTCCGTCTCTCTGGGCTTCGGGAGTTTCAACTCTCAACTGAAACTCTTGAAGTGTTTTTCCAAAAATATCTGGTCTAATGAAACGTGTCTCCTGTCAGCCAATGCACGAGATCCACTTTGGATCTTCGGCTCTTTGGCTCTTCGGGCTTCGGAAGTTTCAATATTATACGCTCTCATTTCTTCTGAAGTGCATTCACCCAGAGATTTCGATCTATCGACACGTAGCCCTCCTGGCGATCAATGGCTAGGACCTACTTCGGATCTTTACCTAGAGTCCAAAGACTTACGTCACCTGTCCTCTGGATCTGATGGTTGAAGTTTACTTCAGTTCTTCGGTGTTCTCAAACCTCAACTTTCTCCTTCCTTTGAAGTGCGTGGATTTTTCTCGCGTGTCCCTCTGAATCGGATGGTTGAAATTCACTTCGGATTTCCGGTGTTCGAAAATATCAACTCTCAACCTTTGCTCCCTCCTGAAGCTCACGATATGTCACCATGCATCTATCTGGATCTAATGATCCATATTCACTCTGGACTTCAGGTTTCAAGAGTTTCAACTCTCAACTGAAACATTCAAAGTGATTTTTCCCAAAGCCTTGGATCTGTGGACACGTACCTCCCCTGACAACCAATGACCAGGATTTACTTTGATGATTTCAAACTCTCCTTGACCAAAATCTCTCACTCAGGGGTTTTGGATCTTGCACCACCTGTCCCTCTTGGAGATGAATGGTCCCAAATCGCTTCGAGACTTTGGGACTTTGGCTAGTCAATCCTCTTGTGCACACAAAGGTTAACACCCATGCACTTTACCTTATATTGGATGACTACCATCCCCTTGCACTCAAATCCAATGGTTAGGATATGTTCCTTCTCAGTGCTTCTCCTTTGTTTCCATGGACATTGATCTAATGGTATAGGATTCTGCCCACAACTGATCTGACGACTGTTGTTGATTCTCCTATTGATATTTTAACTTCTTCCGACTTGGAAGAGTAATGTAGATGTTCAAAGGACTCAACCTTCATTCCTCTTGTGAGCCCGACTATCTTGGCTCTCTCCTTTTCTCTTGAAAACATTATCTCTTCTGAGATTTTCGATTCTCTCAGACAGACAACACCGAAGGAATCCATTACTCCACGGATTTCCTAATGGGCTCATGACCATCCATCTCTCAATGGTTAAAGGTTTGATGGTCATGATCTGACCAATACTGAGGTGTCTTCCAATCGATAGTTCACAGTAATTGTGGGGTCCAACCTCCTCAATCTGGGAAGTGCTCGCTAAACTCTAGTCTAATCCTAGTCATTGATATTCCATTCCCAATGAGATCATTGACATGGGTTGATTGCAGAACATGAACTAGCAGGTCCACTAAATTCACCTTCGAACTCTGCAATGATTCCCAACCATTTATTAAATCAAGTGGCTGGTGTTTGATTCGGTAAATCCAGTGATTATTTGAGTCGATCGGATGACCACGATGGCCTATCCTCCCATTAAATGGCTCACATCCATCTCCACTGTTAGATTCTTAAGTCATCGGTAGTTCAGGTAACTTGAATATCATCTACTTCCTAGATCTAATGGTCGGGATTTTTCCTGGGCATCCTCAGATCTAAGGTTCACAGTTAACTTCGGGACTTTAGAACTTCAGGGATTTTTCCTCCCTTATGATGAACTTGTTCAATTCGATGAACTCGCGAAGTCCGAATGACTCCAAGGGTTAACTCTCGTGCTCTTTCCCATATCCAATGGTCACAACGGACTGTGGCTTCTTCTGAACAGATTTCATCTGTTCATCTTCCCAAACAAAGGAATCTTCGATACTTCAACCTCACCACTCTCCCTAAGCTTTGTTATCTCTGAAAGGTTTAATAGATTTGGTCTCTTTCTTCTGAACTTAATGTTTAGAAGGGTATTTTGCAGACCCCTTGTGCTCCTTTATCAAGTTTAGAAATTGAGGAGTTCTCAGTCTTTTCCCGCTCTATATATATTCTATGCATATTTGCACTACCTCTCCCAAGCTTAATAGACTCCGTCCTCTCAGAGACTTAGGGTAATTGTGCCCAAGGTCGATGAACTCATAGTCCTCTTATTTTAACTTAAGCCACCATAGGGCTTGGGCATTTATAAGTACAAATCATACAATTCCATACTTTATTAAATACACAATCTAAACAAGAATAAAGAGATAGTATAACCATTAAGAAAACAGACACATCCCTGGGTCGTTCACAGTATATCCCATTCCATTACATGATTACAACTCAATTTCACAGGGTATGAGTATACTTCTCTATTACAAGTTTCATCCAACTAATTGACTGTGGGTGTGTGCCTTTCCACCCAACCATAGGCTCAAAGGAATTCATTCTTAGCACTTTGTCTAGCCTCGTTCCAAGCCATGATATCAATAGGGATTTTACAACATCTCTCATTGAGACTCCCTCTGTCTCAGTGACCCTGCAAGGTTTATCATATGCTTCCTCAACATCAAGCTTGTGTTCGTTCCCTCAGGTCATGTTCTCTGCACTTCCTTTCGGTTCGCACATATCCCTTACGAGATTGCACTCTCCTACCATGTCTCCTCTCTTGTTGTCTCTGTATGTATCTTACCTTCCCTCCTCTTGAAGGTTTCCGACCTATCATGTTCCCTCTGTCAGAAGGAAGCTCGGGTCTGTAGGTCTCTTTGGTACTTCGAGATGACATCCTGCAGCTAGACCATGCTTCCATTCATGGGGGTGGTTGATTATTCAACCATTGGTCCTTTCTTTATTAATTGATTTCTTTCCTCTAGAGATATTATGGCTTGTACTTCAAGGCTTCACCCCCCAACAGTCAGTTATGTGAAGTTTAAAAATAATACATTTACATTGTCAACATGCCTTAGCATGTTAATCCTATTTTATGATTAATTACAAGATGGGGAAAACAGGAGTGTTACAACAGTGAATGGTGCCAACGTTGAAATGTTTTCAATCTGTGCCCGTATGCATCGAAATTTGACATGGTTAGACTAGATAGTTCCCTTGAAGGTATGGGAGGTTTTGATACTTAAGGATGTTTGATGTCCCTATATAATACTTAAGGAGGGTTTTATTATTGAATTACCAAGTCAAGTTGATGTCGCAGAAGCTTCAATTCACCCACCAAAAATGTCATCTTGCATCGACTCCACATAGTGAGTAGTGAATGGGGCCAATGTTGAAATTTCTTCAAACTATGCATGTATGCGTCGAAATTCAACATTGTTACACTAGACACATGCCTTGACGCTATGGAAGGGTTTCAAGACTCAAGGACGTCTGATGTCCTGACCACATTATCTTTGAGATCGTTCTTGTTTGCAACAACGTTCATAATGGGAGTCTCATATTTTTCAAATGTCATTGTTTCCATCTGTAGAATCTTTGTTGGAACTCTCTTGAAATGTCATGGAACTTCCAATTCAACCACCACAAATTTCATGCACCGATATCGCATAATGAGAACTAGTGAATGGGGCCAACATTGAAATTTCTTCAGTATGTGCCTACATGCATCAAAATTTGACATGCTTAGACTAGACACGTGCCTTGATGGTATGGGAGGGTTTCAAGACTCAAGGATGTATGATGTCATACATAAACATTTTGAAAACATTTCAATGTTGGCCCCATTTACAGGTCATTGTTTCCCATCATGTACTCTATCCTTAGTACAATGACTTTTAATAGTTGTTTCCTTTAAAATTCGACCAATCAGAAAATTAAAATGAAACAAGGACGAGATGAGATGATATATAGAGTGGGCCTGTGAGTGATATTTGAGTATAAAGATGAATGAATGAAATTATCTTGGTTTCTATAATAATTTATTATCTACTAAACAAGGCCAACCACATGAAGGTGGAAGCTCATATGGCCTCTCGCCCCGCTAACATCGCTCTCAATTCCCCAATACCCAATACATAAAATAAAAAACAGACAAAAGAAACATAGTAATCATGCATAGAAACTACCAAAACAAAAATGAAATAAAACTTAAAAACATGTAATTAACCCACATAATTAAAAATTATTTAAAGATAATAATTCATACAAATTAAAATATCTAGTTACGTACCTCATCGACCAATGCAACATTTGTATCATCCTTCTTCTCGATCATCCAAATCGATATATGTATCGACATTTGGTTCATAAACAATGTTGAAAGGATTGATGATATCATCATCATCATCAATGTCATTTTTGAGCATATATTCATGGATATCATCATAAAAAATTGGTGCATTGTCTCCTACGCCTAGTTCATCTTCTCTGTCTTCTTCATCTGTCAACCCATATTCTTCCTGCTCTAGCTCTACATCATATTATTCTTCAATAGCATCTTCCTCATCTACAATATACTTTACTGGCCTTCCTCTTGGATCATATCTAACAACAAATGACCAATCCCTCTTACCTGGAACCTTTAAGTAAAATACTTGTTCACATTGACTTGGAAAAACATAGCGGTCATTTGTTTTTTCAAAAACTGTCGTTTTAATCATCGAAAATCCATTGGCATGTTGAATAATGGTTCTTTCCTCATCATGTTCATGCATTCGTAACCTATACCATTAGACATCAAACAAAACTAATTTAAAGGAATTGAAGTCACACTCAATTATATCATTCAAAAACCCATTGTATCTATTTTCAGATTCTCGAGGACATCTGTCACTCCTAGATGAAACATTAGTGACCTAGAATACTGCAGTTACCCCATAATCATAATTTTTTCTGGTTTCATCCAAGTGTTTGATGTGAAATTTACAACGATTGCACCACATAGCCTTGTGGTGTTTCAACTGCAATATGCCAGACATGTAAAATATGCATTGCCATTTAATAATAAACAAATTTATATAACTTGGAAAGTATAATATATATCAAAAAAACACACCTACAGTCACATTAATATAATATAAAATAACTGAATAAAATGGGTGAATTTTCTTGCCTTCCATCTTTCAAACAATATGCTAAATCTATTTCCCTTTGCATAATATCAGAATATCCATTATGACAAGATTCTCTAACCAATTCAGACAGTTCTTTCCATGATAACTTACCTCCATGATGTTATTTACATATATCAATCCATACCTTCATCTAGTCATGATTGTTTCCAATGTATAAATGTAGTGCATCCCAATCTTGAGCAACTGACCGATCAAAAAATCACAATTCACCAATATTAAATATTAGTTATAACCATGGTAAATATTAATAAATGATGAAATAATAAATATTAAATAAATATGATCATATACAAAAAAAAATGAAAAAAATTATATTTATTAAAAATATCCACAATTTAATTACCTCTCACTTTCTTCATTGTACCTTTCCCCAACAACTACTCCCTTTCAAATTTTTTGATGGCGTTCACATCCCAAATGCAATCCATTGCATGCATAGCTTGCGTTGCTAATTTAGGAAGATATTGACTAATATACACCACGGATTCATATACCATATATCCCTCCACCATAGAACCCTCAGTACATTCTCTTTGTCTAACCAAATCCTTCAATGATTTCAGGTGCCTCTCCACCATCCACGTTGACCTTGTGTGTACAAGTCCACACATTTCAATCTCCTCAACTTGGTGTATGAGGTAGTGTTCTTGTGCATTGAAAAATGTTGGAGGTATATACTTTTGCATTTCACACATTAGCCAAGGTATTTCTCTCTTCCAATACTTTATATCATCTTCATGGATTTCTTTCAATGACAACCATCTACAGATCATGATGCAAGAAAATAACATGTTTCAACAAAACATATAAATACATATTACAATACAAGTAAAACACATGTCATCAAGTAAAACAAAAAATTGAATTTTTTTTTGCATGTATATTGCATCTACTTACCTCATGTATTTTCCAAGATCATATATAACTTGTTTGATGTTGTTGTCAAAGTCGTTTGGGAGAAATAGAGGTAGAACATATTGTAACAATAAAAACGAATAGTTACTTGTTCAAAACTAGACAAAAAAATAAAAATATCAAAAAATGTGTATGACTAATATATAAGTATGAATAATAAAATGATTAATTACCTTAATGAAGGTATGCCAATCATGTGTTTTTACCCCACCAAATTCACCTTTCTTCGTTAAGATATTCTTTATGTGTGAACAAAAACCTGTGGGAAATATAATTTTTTAAATGGCCTCTTTTAGACCATTTCTTTGTTGTTATGTTAATAACCATGGAAGGTTATTTTGGTCTCCATCATTATTTGATCGGATCACACTTTACATTGCATGATTGGCTTCCCGAATGTCATTACAAATTTTGACATTTTTTTCTTTATCCCTCCTGTCATCTATGATTTGCCATAATGTTTCCATCACATTCTTCCTGATATGCATTGTATCAAATAAATGAACTATTTTTAGGTCCTTATAGTAAGGAAACCTCATGAATTGAGTGGGATAACATTTCATTCCTAGTGGAAGCCCATTATTACAACCTTCATGATGACGACATTGATGAAGTATAAAAAAAATCAGAAAACTATTTATCAAATGCAGTAAAATAAAATGAGTAACTAAAATAAAATTTCAAAACATGATTCCATTTACGATACATAAACAAAATACATACCTCGAGGATTAATTCTGTCATATGCCAACTTCCATAGGCGAGGTGTCATTATTTGTGGTTTTATTCTAGTCTCTTGTTTCCCATTGAAAAGATTGTTTTCAGTAGTACGATACTTATGGTTCTTAGAGAGGAAGTGTCTATACTCATCAAACACCTCCTTTCCTAAAAAAATTTACCGATGAGATTTCAACTTAGGACCACAAACTAGACATGCAAATTTACCCTTTGTTTGAGGACTTGCAATAGATGGATTAATGTGAATTATTAATATATATACGAAATGATTATTTAAATAGCATGCATGATATATTCAATTAATTATATACTATTCAAGCGTGCAATATGAAACGTTACATACCACAAAAATGTGTTAGTCCCGAGGCATCATGAATTGTCCATAAAATTATTCCATGACATTGAAATCTCTTATGCCCAATTGGTTTACAGATGTCATACATAGTGATGCCCTCCCATAACTTAATTATCTTGTCGATAAGAGGCTCGATATACACATTCATATATTTAACTTGGTACTTAACTAATTATTTGAAATTACATGAAATTACTACCATGGTATGTATATATACGTAAATAAATAAATAAAACATGTTATGCAAAAAAAGAGAAAAATGAAAAAATTAAATTCGAAAAATTAATGTAAACAAATACTTGGAATAATCATTGTCAACATTATGTGCTCCCTCTTTATTGAAATCCAGGGAAGATCGTTATTGTTGATAAAAAAAATAGGCCACACTGAGTAACCAAACTGAAGCTCTCCAAATGTATTAACACCGTCAGTTGCCAATGAAAGACTAACATTGTGAGGTTCATCTATAAATTCTGACCATTTCTCACCAATATCCTTAAATGCATAACCATCTGCAGGCATTTGAAGAATGTTGTAACACCCCTCCTGGTTACGACAACAACTCCGCAAACAGGTGCATTTTTT
>ML782314.1:492698-517698 GCA_009831015.1 Picea engelmannii | reverse complement strand
CTTTTGTGGAAAAATCCGCCCATATGTAGTAGTGTCCTCATCTGGATGACCGAATAAGTCTTGAATCATTTGATTTTTCCCATCATATTGAACTATGTTATTATTTTCATCTACTTCCATGGGATCATTAACTTGATCTTCATTATCTGCTTCAAGTTCTTCATCTTGTACTACAACATCATTTATGCTACTACTTGGTGCTTTGTGCATAAAGTTAGGGGGGAAATCTAACTTTATAATTACAAACAATCATGAAAAATTAGTGCATGTATAAAACAATATAAAAGTTTTAGAATACAATAAATATTAAAACAAATAATGAATGTATATATAGCTAATTACCATGGGACGATATTCATTTGATCCCCCATCCATGTGCCCATATTTTCTACAATGTTTTTTAGCCATTTCTATTAAAACTCTTTTGGGACGTCTGAAACAAATTTTGTTGCAAGTAAATAACATTTACCGTCACTCATTTCACCATCTTTAATTCTTTTTCCTGCTCTAATGTTTTCTGACATTCTTCCCCACATACATATACTGAAAAAAAAAAAAAAAAAATACTTGTTTTTTGTTCACCAAGAAGACCCGCTTAAACCCTTTTTGAAGTGTCGTTATTATAGAAAAATTGTCAAAACATCCGTAAAATGAAACATATTTATAGAGGTTATAACGTATCAATTCCAACAATAGTTGAACAAATCAAAGTTGACTTGGTCAAATACTAGGTGATTGTTGGAGGGGGGAAACCTAGTTTCCATAACGTCGCAACTGCAACGACTATTTTACCAATGTCACAAGAGAGACGAAAATCCAATTGTGTTGCAATAGAGACATCTTCATCGCAATAGAGGCATCGGTTTGTATTACGTCACATTGCGATGATATCGGGCAATATGGAAAAAATATAAAATTTCCTCTAGTTTTCGTTAGTATGGCTAATTTTGTCCATAGCATCGCAATTAGAATGCCAAATCTTTTCCAATATGTATTAGTGTGAGGAGGTTTATTGGTATTACCATTCTATATTTAAAATCTAGATATCTTGTTTGTCAAATTTCTAATTAGTCTATACATTTCATGCTTCTGAGCTTCATGGGAATCTTTAACTAGATCTCAGGGACCACCGTCTTCTATAGACTTCTTTATTTTTGCTTGATCTAGATTTTGTTTCATTTTTCCTGATGCAATCATATTCCCTTAAATATCTATGTCATCATCTTGAAATATTATAAAAATTGGATCCCTTCTTTGCCTTAATACCATGGAAAATTCTACATCGGAGGATCCAACATATAGTGACCTTAGCCACTTGCTCTAAAGTCTTTATATCTCTAGGGATATTTTTGTATACCTTGTTAAATATTCTATTAAAGTAAAAAATAGGCTCGTTTTCTCTCTTATTGAGTGAGTAAAATCTAGTTAAGTAATATAGAATGTCTCTCTTCCCCCCATTGTTTCATAAATGCAGACTCAAGAGCCTTCAGACTATCTATTAAGGCTATTAGAAGCTCCTCTTAGAAAAATAGGATCGTAGAGAAATAAAATAAAACAAATGTGGAAATAAAACACAAAATATACATAATAAAATAAAGACACAGATATACGTTGTTCACCTAGCGTGGGCTATGTCCACCAGAGAAATTGCATGTTCCTTCCTTTTTATTATCCAACAAAATGAAGGGATACAACCTACAACACACCCACTTATTTCTCCAACAGATTACAATAATCACACACATACACAGTTGCAATGAAATTCCCTCATAAAATAGGGTGTCTTTCTAGGGAAAAACTCCCTAAAATAACTTCTACCATCAAATATGCGACCTTATAATGAACGATCTAGATTGAATACAAAATTACAATATCTTACAAGGGGATTTTTCTCAATATTTCACTTCGGGGGCATTGCCCTTGAATCCTCTGCTGGGGTGGGGGGGGATACAAAATTTTGCTCCCCCCCTGGACCCCTTTGGCGAAAGTTATGGGGGGTAAATACCCCCCACACTTCGCCGTTAGGGAATGGAGTCCAAGAAAGGCTAAAACAAACCTCTGAATCAGGAAAATAATCAGGCTCCACAACCAACAATCTCCCACTTGGAGACTAATCAAAACAAATACACTATTTCTGTACATGTTGAATGATACTCCTCCTTAGACCTAGAAAATTTCTCATCTTTACCTTCATGCTTGAATACCAACTGAAACTGATCAAAAAATCAATGTATCCCTTGTTACTACCTTTGTTAACATGTCTGCAGGATTCTGGTTAGTATGTATCTTTTCCAACTTCAAATGTCCATCTTCCAAGTCGGATCATATGAAATGGTACCTGAGTTGTATATTCTTAGTATTTGAATGGAAGTTTGATTTCTTTGCAATACGAATTCCACTATCACTATCACAGTATAGCCTGCTATTATCCTTCTCCTTTCCCAATTTCTCCATAAACCTCTATAACTAAATCAATTCTTTACTAGCCTCAATAGAAAAAACGTACTCTTCTTCTTTTGTTGAAAGTGAAACAACCTTTTATATTTTTTAAATCCAACTTACTTATGTTCCACCTATAGTAAAAACATACCCTATGGTGCCCCTCCTGCTATCTTTATCACCTGGCATATCTGAATCAACATATCCATGTAGAAAAATTCTTGAACCTCCAAAACATAATGCAAGAGTAAAATTACCTCTCAAATACATTAGAATCCAATTTACCTCTTCCTGATGTTCTTTACCTGAATTGTTCATATACTTTCTCACAACTCCCACTACATGTGCAATATCTAGTCTTGTGAAAACCATCACATACATCAAGCTTCCATTCGTTGATGAATAAGGGACCCTAGACATGTATTCTATCTCCTCCTATGTCTTGGGACACATTTCCTTAGTTAATTTGAAATGGCTAGCCAGAGGTGTACTTACACGTTTTTCATTTTGAATTCTAAACCTCTCCAACACCTTCTCTATGTACTCACCCTGAGACAATGCCAATTTGTGATTTTTCCTCTCTCTTGTTATTCTCATACCAAGGATTTTCTTTGTAGCACCCAAATCCTTCATCACAAATCGATTAGCTGATTTATTCTTGAGCATATTTATATCCCGCATATTAGACCCTAGAACAAGATTGTCATCTACATACAATAACAAGATAATATAGATTCCTTTTTTTTTAATAAACATAGTGATCAGAATGACATCTACTATAACCTTGTTCTGTCATAAACCTCTCAAACTTCAAATACCACTTCCTTGGACATTTCTTTAGTAAATCCAATCTCTTCTTCAAACTGCATACCAAATGTTCCTTCCCTTTTACCTCCTACCCCTGTGGCTACTGCATATAAATATCTTCCTCCAAATTCCCATGGAGAAAATATGTTTTTACATCTAATTGTTTAAGATGCAAATTTTCTACTGCCACAAGACTTGAAATAGTCCTAATTGAATTCATCTTAACAAAAGGAGAAAATATTTCATCAAAATATATATCTTTCTTTTGTGCAAACCCCTTAACAAAAAGTCTAGCCTTGTACTATCTTTTTCCTCCATCTTCTTCCTTCAACTTGTAAACCCATTTATTCTACAATTCTCTTTTTCCTGTAGGCAATTGAACCAAGTCCCATGTATGGTTATTTACCAAGGAATCCATTTCCTTTTTCATTCCTTTCTCCCACATCATTTTAGTGTCTACCTGCATTACCTCTTCATAACATTTTGGTTCACTAGAATTAGTCAACAATAAATAATACAATGAAGGAGAGTATCATTCAGGGGGTGTAATTAACCTAGTATATCTTCTAAAAACACTTGCGTGATTTTGAGGTACCTTCTGCTCCTGTTGTTGTACATTTTCATTTTCTGGTACCTTTGGAATTTCTTTTTCAGTGATCTCATCAAGCACTATGTATTATGGTTTTTATTTTTCCTATTTCTTTCCCTACAATTGATCGTTGTACATGAACTTCTCATTGAATATAAAATCTATAATCCTAATTGTTTTGTGATTTTCATAATACCATAAGTGATAACCAAAATCATTAGCACCTTATCCAATAAAGGTACACTTCTTGGATTTCCCCTCAACCTTTGTTCTATTTTCTTCATCAATATGGAAAAATGTTTCATAACCGAAAATCTTCAAAAATGAATAGTTTACATTTTTACCTATCCATGTCTCCTATGGAATTCTACCATCCAAATAAATTGATGGTCCTTTTTTGATCAAGTAAAAAACAAAATCGACAACATCTGTTCAAAATTGTAAGGGAAACCTTCCATGCAATATCATACTCCTTGCACGCTCCATGATTGTCCTGTTCATCCTTTCTGACACACCATTTTATTATGGTGTTCCTGGCACTGTATTATCTATATGAATCCCATGGTATGAAAAATAATCATCAAAATCCTTGCTGCAATATTCACCTCCATTATCTGATCTAAGACACTTCAACATTTTCCTGTCTTATTCTCAACCAAAGCTTTCCATTTATTAAAAGTGTCAAAAACATCCGATTTTTTTCTAACGCAAGAAACCCAAGTTTTTCTAGTTGCATCATCAATAAAAGTAACATAATAATGAGACCCACAAACAGATTATACCTGAGTTCTTCCCCATACATCTGTATGCACAAGATCTAAATTTTCATTCTTCTTTACCTTTACAACTCTGAGAAATTTGACTCTCTTATGTTTTCCATAAACACAGCACTCACAAAAATCCAAATAAATTTGTTTAATATGTGACAAAAAAATTCTTTTGTGAAGTATATGCATCCCCTTCTCACTTCTATAACCCTAAATTTCTCTACACATGCATACATGGCCTTGGCACTCTTACTTGCATTTTTTTCCAAAGCACCATTGAGTTGCTCTTCTTAACCAATTTTTTGAAGATGTATGTGCCCTGCACCATTACTTCCCATGCACATACACTTTCTGCACCACTACATCTCGCGTACGCACGCATGATGCACCATTACAGCACACGTATACTTGCAAAAGTTGTAAGAAATTCGTTGAGATTACGAGCTATTGGTCAGTTTCCCAACTAATCCACCTACTATAGCCCTTCACCCAACCGAATAACCATCCTTTTTTCATATAAAAGGATGTGTTGGGGTCTCATTTCAAATATAAGCATAAGAACAGTGAAACTCTGCCCAATTTCACTTCCCATCCTTGCCCAAGATATTGCTGCCTTTTTTGAGAATTGCCTCAACATTCCCTCATTAGCGTCTTCTCCCTCAATTGAACCCATTCACTTCCCCAGAAGATATAAGAAGGTTGAGAGGAGAAGTTCATATAAGGTGCACTTGGATCTTGGTGAAGAGGAGCCCGGACCAGGTTCGCAGAATAGTAGACGACTTTGATTGTAAAGGTATAATCATTGGGTTATTAATAAAAGAATTACATTTTCCTGTCCCAAATGATGGTGTCTTGAATACTTTTATTGATTTATGCTTGATATTCTAACATCTAACCCTAACTTATATATGGAATATCATGCTTGTAGTTTTTTCTTTTTCAATCTTTGGATGCAAGTCAGCCCTGGGAAGAGGCGTGCAGTCAGAGAAACTTTCAAACATGAGGAGCTCATCACTAGACGTGGGATTAGAGGTATAGTTACCCAATCTCATTTTCCTTTCTTTCTTCATATGAGTTTTGGTATGTTTGGGTTAGTATAAAGAATTTATTGAATTTTAGACGGTTAATCAATCTTCCTACATTCTGAACCCTGGTGTAGATAAAGGGAGGTTTTTCTTGCTAGTATAAATGGAAACCATACTAGGGAAGCCTCTAGGGTTTGAGGGGATTTTGGGTTGTCTGAGTGGTTTGTCTTCCTTTCGAGTTTCTTGCAAGTTGTTTGAGTATTTTAAGGGATTTTGGTCACCTTCAGGTGCCATACCAGTTGTCGCTACCCTATGAGTCTATATGTTCTTTTCTTTTTTGGAAAGATACAGAAGTGTACGCACCCTGTCTTGAGTCAGCCCACGTACATATGAAATCTGCTCAGTAAACAACCCACGTACATACGCAAGATGTTGATGCAACATCCTGCGTCTTTGTTCCAAGAAAATTCTTGAAAAAGAGGGAGTTGGCCTCTTTCTTGATTGAAGTTCATACTTCTCAGGGTTTCTTGGATCAGTCCAGAGTCTCTGTTTTACAACCATATCCTAGGTTTCAAGTTCATTGACTTGTATTATTGATTTTCATGTGTTTATTTATGAAAGGGTTTTAAGAAAGTATTTGAATTATAGATCTTCCTTCTCGGTTTCTTTAGTGATTCCCCACGATCTGCAGTGGGCCAAAGATCTGTTTCAGTCTTGTTTTAGTGTTCTTTTTACCCCTTTCACTTACTTTGAAAAAAGAGAAAAATTATTTATTTCATTTTTTTTTTCTGTTTAAAGCAATTTCAAAAAATAATAAAATCTTTTCAGTTTGGTAAAGTAGTTAGAGTTGGTTATTTTTCTTAAAAGGAAAAAGAGTCTACTTTTTAAGTTCTTTATCGATTTCTTGAAACATAAGTAGCTTGTAGTCAAGACAAAATTCATTTTAGGTCTTATTTTCAAAGATCTTGAAAAAGTTAGTTAAAGAAATGTTGGTTACAAAGAGTTAGTTGTAAAACGTTTCTTTTGATTAGAAGTAATTTTGTTTTCAAGTTTCATTTTTCTCCTCTTTTTGTCTCTTATAACATCACTAGTTTCTCCACCATATACCTTGAGTAAATCAAGCCATTAAAAATAATGCTAAATCTAAAATTAACTATACTTTTATGTTTGTAGGGTCAACCAACTAGGTCAGGGTTAGGGCCTTGAATTAGGTTGGAGAGGAAAACTCTTCAAGGCCGTTAAAAAATAATTGGAGTCGGAGTTAAGGACTATTAAAGTCCAATGTCATAAAATTTATCTGAGACCCCCCTCTAACAAAGGGGCTAAACACGAGGTTGTGTGAGGAAAGGCAACAGAGAAAACCCCTCCAAAGTCGGACTAAACGTAGTGGGGAACACATATTGAGGATCTGTCATGGGATTACTACTGACTGCATTTTCCTATGGAGATTCATGGACCTCGAATCCATTCGAGATCCTCCATTGTATTATAGACCACTTGCTTTCGATACCCTCGATAGGTTTCAGAATTGTTATCCTTCTCATTGCGATCCACCCGACTATCGAATGTACCTTCCCGGTGACTAACTGCGAGCAGGCAACTTAGTTTCCCATATTCTAGGGACTTACACGCTTACACGGGTGACTGCGGGGGTATACCATGGTACCTAGGATAGATTTCAGGTCACACTTCACAGAGTATACCCGAAGGGTGCTTCCATGTTCGAGTTGCACTTTCACTGGTTAGTTGCTATAGTGTTGGTTAGCGTAACTGTTCTTCCTACTAGATAGTTTTTTTCTTGATTTGTATTATAGGAATTTTTATAGTGAGTTCTTGGTTTTTAAATGCTAGTTAAGACTTACTATGTCGAATGATATTTTAAAAAAGTGGAATATCAAGATATCCACCAGTTGCGAAGGCTTCAGGGCTTGTCGTCAATCACATTAGAGCCACCTCCGCCACCGTTACAGTGAATACTTGACCAACAAGGGTCGTTCGAAGTGAACAGGCCGCAGGAAATTGTGCTCGAGCCTATAGTGAATACTTGACCAACAAGGGTCGTTCGAAGCGAACAAGATGTAGGAAACTGTGTTGAAGCCAACTCCGAGAGGAGATTATTTGAATCCAAAACAACCTACTATTTCTGACCTTGGCGTGGAAGCTCTTGGGCTATCCAATCCTCCAATTATTGACTTGTCGTTGCCAATATTAGTACACGTTGTCCCTCCCATGGTGACACCTTCCAAGCGTCTATTAGTCTTACAAGAAGCCATGGAAGTAAATGTTTCTACTTCATTCGGGAGTCCTCATACTCCCATTTTGGATACTACCACAGGGGGTTTTTTGCCTCCTAACCCACCTTTTCCAGTCTGGACCACAGTGGTATCGACTCCCTCTACCTCGAGCAATGGTCTGATACTGTCATTGGTGATGATCACTGCTCCATTTACATACAGTGTGATGGGACCTCCATTCTCATATGGGATTCCTGGGATGCCCATCTTCGATTCGAACTCAGTCCTTACCTACTATTACAAGGAAAATCTCTCTTTGGCCTGGGTAAACCACAACAGAAGGAAACGACTGTAGAAATCAACTCTATCCCAAAAACATGCTATATAAACCAATATGCAAGAGAGATAAGAAAGAGGCCTACCTCCTCCAGATGTTCGATAAATTCCACCATTGAGAACTTTGAACCAAAGCTATATACTTGTAACTAGTTCTCAACAACCAAGCAAAGCAAGCATATGGTGACAATATAAAAGGTTATCACATTAGATAGCATAATCCATTAATATAAATAACAAATACACCCATGGATAAGAACTCATGTATTTGCAAGATATCAATTAGACAAGAAAGGAGTATTTATATTAATAAATGATCAACAAAAGTGAAAATATTACACACTTCCGTGCCGGCATAGTTCGGAATCGAGAAGCTAAGTTCCTTCTAGCTAGGCCTCCACCACTTCAATCCTCCACCAAAGGAAAGATCATAATAGAGAAGTAATGATGTTCTCAATCAATAAGGGAAGAGCTTGGGGGCTGAACATTGTGTTCAAACTTAAAGGACAAAGGGATGCAGACTCAATATGAAGTAAATAATTTTTCCAAAGTAACTTTTCTCTCAAAGATGAATTCTTTATCCTCTTTCCACAGCTCGGAATTGACCCATTTATAGTCTTTGAAATGGAACTGAAGGTCTGAGTTAGAATTTTTCCAGTATATGGAGGGCCAAGGATCATAGATATCCTATTGTGACATGGAAACCCCACATTAATTTTCATTTTCTGGCGCAAATCTCGATTTACATGGGTTGTAGTGGAGCATCCTGCGTATACACATGTTGTATAGTGTGCAAGATGTGTACATGTGGAAAAATGTTTGTTTTTGTCTTGCATTTTACAAATAGGGATGGCAAGTCTGCATGGGGGAATGGAAAAGGCCTTCTGTGCAAGATTTCAAAGGGTGAGGCAAATCTTGCTATAACCCATAGTAAACTTGACAGGCCCAACATTCTTCTCTATCAATTTCTAGACTATAGGGATAAGGGTTTGTTCCATAGCCAACACAGGGAGAACAAATCCAAATCCTTGTAATGGTGGAACCTCCGAGGCCAACAGTGCATACACAGAGAGAACCATGACTCATTCGTGGACAAGTAACAAATCCATGACAGGGGGGCATAACAGAAGGTGAGGCTCTAATTCGGCTAGGCAATGTTATTTAATGCACACAAGGTATAGCCCTCGTTCTCTTCGATCAAACAACCACAAAACTGAGGTAAAGACAGGGCCGAGTAAGAACAGGAAACTCATTTTGTAACCCTTAGCGGTGAAATCAACCAATGCCCAAGTGAACAAAACACAGTGACATAGAAATTCATCCAACCATTAAACCCATAAAAGGCAGAGACTTGACGTATTGATGCGAACACGTGAGGAAAACCATCCAACCAAAACCAACAAAACCCTCCATCTAAGCCATCCAAGATCACAAAGAATCCCTATGGTTTCTAACACCCAGGATGACCAACAACTTCTATGAATTCAAGATCATTGCAGAAAGAACCATTGACGCTTTATTCCAAATCACAATTTTTTACACAGTTGTAACACTCCAAGAAAGAAAAAACCAATAAACATGAGCCAATAATAATTTCATAACTAGAGAAGACTCATGAATGGCCAAAAAATACATACTTGTAATCGAATTCCTTAAAACGTGACCTGGCCGAGAAGTTCCTCTCTGCTAAGAAATTAGAGCATAACCACAGTACCAAGGTCGAACAATAGCCTGGCTATGGTGGAGGATAATGGAAGGAGTAAAGGTGATGTGCAGTAAATGCACATTGCCTCCACCCAAATTTCATTAATTCATCAGTACATGCCAACAAGTTCTTCATTAACACCATTAATCAGACCATGTATCGAAACCATCACATCATTAAATTCCAATAGCATGACCATCATATCCCTTAACTTATGCCATACAAAAAACAACTATGTACCATATAACATAGTTAAATCACATAACCATTAGTTATTATTACCTTGTCAAAATGCGCCACCCATATCCTGTCCATCCAAATATACCATATTCATATTACCAATATAACTCAATTAGATCGTATAACCATCACTTGCTAGCTAGGATTCAACCATCATCGTTAAGTCCTTCATGCATGTAGTATATTATATAGGATAATTTAAATTCTTCCCCTTTGCAATTGTTGCATTGTTTCTTATTTA
Source organism: Picea engelmannii (assembly GCA_009831015.1). NCBI lineage: Eukaryota > Viridiplantae > Streptophyta > Pinopsida > Pinales > Pinaceae > Picea > Picea engelmannii. The sequence goes on along the minus strand of ML782314.1, from coordinate 507,315 downwards.
TTTTCAATTATTTGTATGTGGTATAGTAAAATTGCAGAACTAGATCCCTTTTATTTTGCATTTGTTATAGTATTTTTTCCTTTCTCCAAACTGCCTTTCATGTATTTTCACTCACATGTTTGTTGTGTAGGTGTGATAAGAACAGATAGAAATGATACCAATGAATAACATAGTTCATACTAACATAAGGAACCAACACTTCATAAGCTCAAACCATAGCCAATAACAAAATATCTCATCAACCATGTAAGTTGTGTCGCACATCTTCACAAACATCAAATGTGAACAAAACCGATCTTCAATGATACAAGGGGGTCCTACCTACTAGTATTATTTAGTTTTTATAATAATAGGCTTTAGCAACACTTTGTGGGATAAAATTTGTTGATGATTTTAATAGTCAACAAACTGGCGATTCCATAGGAAAATTTGTTTTCAACATATTTAGAACTCAGAACTCATGGTTTCGTGAACCAAAAACAATAGGTCAAGAAGATATAACCTGAAAAATTATGAAACGGGGGGAGGTGGATGGATTTAATGGAAAGATGACTGAAAATTTGGGAATAATTCATGAAAAGTGTTAAGTATGAGGGGTTTTTACCACTGTATGCATGATCATTCGACTGAAATCTTCTCTCTAACTTTCAAGGAGGAAAATTTTTAGACTTTCTCTTAAAATCTCAATGGATGAAGAAATGGCAAGAAGAAGCCAGAGATAACCAATTTCTTATAAAACAACAATGGAAATATATAACAATTTCAAGGGTCCTTCAAAGGAGACATGATAAAAGTTATGTAATCTTGATTGTTATTGGCTAACAATTCTTTGCAGGAGTGTCACTATGGCAGAATTGATCTAAAATCCTAATTCACCAAATTAACTAAATATAATAAGAAGAAAAATAATGATGGAAGTAAAGTTGCAGAAACCAAAACAACAATAATAAAGGACAGAAGTAAAATACAGCAAGAAAAACCTTAACTCAAAAGGCAGAAATCAAGGTACTGTAAAGCATAGAAAGAAGCACAAAATTGAAAGCAGAGCTAGGCTACTAGTATACAAAAAATCCAATCAGCCTTAGAACTTTTCACATTGGCCCCTCACAATACTTCAAGTGAGGATTGTTAGTTTTGTAGGAAAACAATTGTCTCTGTAGTTCCCTTAAAATGTATGAGTTAGTGTCCAAGAAAAAATTAATTTGGAAAGGACGCAACACTTGAAATTCTGATGTAATTATCAACCCTTTGACACACATGATTAAATCATCAATATAAGCATGGAGACTGACCAATTCATTGAATGTTGCGTGTATAGTCCTTTTAAAGGCGATACTTGCATCAAATAATCTAGAAGGCAGGAATTTGTAAGACATAGCATTGCAATTAGTAATAAAAGTGGTTTTGTGAACATTTTCCCCTCCTACCTTGATTTTATTGTAATCCAAAATTTCACCAAGTAAGGGCTTCAACTGTAACTCTACAACCTGCTGCAGAATCATTCTTGTATGGAGGGGAGGAGAAGGATTTGTCATAATAGACTGATTGAAGGTGTGAAGATGAATGCATGTTTTAGTATGATCTGTGATCTTTGAAACATGTACCCAATTTGGAACCTGTTCAGGGTGGACTAAAAAAATAATCCTAGACCTTAGGAAATTTCTCAACTCCTTTTGAAAGGGTGTTTCTAGTGCAGAGTTAATAAGTTGTTTCTTTTGTCGAGCTAGTTTTATAATATGTTGAACGAGACCAGGATCAAAACCACAAATATTCTCATAAGACCAACCGAAAACCTTTTGAGATTCATCGAGTAAACCATTGGACCCCATATCTTCTTTATCATAACATTGAACTTTTATTTTAACATTCATTGAAGGTTTCGGTTTCCTAATGTTCAGAGGGATGGTTTGGTGCAGACCCACTCGGCCCTCAGGTCGAGGATCCGCTTACAGGATCATTCTTCGTTTCCCTTTGAGTCGGATTGGCTCTTTCAATTCCCTGCTTGAATCTTCTTTCTTTTGATTCACAGGTCCTTTTGGAAGCATCCCTAGCACGAACGGCACTAGGTGCAAGATCCCCCTTCTCTGCGTGACCACCGGCTATGACCAAGGCCTAAACTGAAAGGAGCTTGTCACAACTCACCTCTCGCGAGTTCGTGAGTCGAGACTCTCAACTCTTCCTATCCAATCCTGCGATATCCGAGATCGCGAGACAAGTATAACTCCTTCCCTTGTCAATGCCCTCCGCACGTAACCACCAGCTAGGCTTCCCACTAGCACTTCTCACCTTTCGCCACTTCGCAAGTCGAAAGTTTGGGCTTCCGTCCCCTTATATTATGAACCCCCAAGACACAAAAAGTCAACGGGGTGTTGACTCTCTTCAATGAACAACGTGTGTCCACCTATCTATTCCACGGGCCCACCTTGTGATTCTGCCACGTGTCCCTTACGCTCCACTTCGCACTTCGCCACTTCGCTCCCCAAAGTGTTATCTCCTTTATATCACGACACCTTAAGTGCCAAGATCCCAAAATCCTTGATGTACCTAAGCGTCGAACTGCTGAATTTTGACACATCATCCATGTGGTCCCACAACGAAACTTCTCGCCCTTTCGGGACTTCACCTATTGCAACCTAGAGTACCCAAACTTTGGGCTCTCGCCTCGCGAACCTCCGAGTTTGCAAGACCTCTAGATCTCTGCCACCTGTCCTCCTCAAATGGACAACTCTAATCCACTCACCACTTCGCTACTCGCCTTTCACGACTTTGCTAACCTTGACGCAAAACCTTCGACCCTTCAACTCATGAAACCCCGAAATGAGATTTTGTGAGTGATCCAACGGCCCTAGCTGACTTGGATCCTACGGCCCTGATTTATTCTAAGCTTATGCTTGAGGAAATATCGCGATAACATTCCTACTTCTCTGCAAGATCTGACGACTCTTGTGACTTTGCAAATTCTTCTCAAAGAATTACGACCGTCCATTTCTTCCTGGACATTTCCTGCGAATTTTAACCAAGTATTTCTCCGCGAAACTTACCTGCCTGCAACGCAAACTTGCTATGAATCCTTTCAACACCTCAAGGCACAAATTTTCTGTGATTTTCTTCAACAACTGCGAAGACCCTATCCCTCCTGAGCTTTCTCCAACTCTGAGTCTCAAAGAAGACTCCCGCACGCACTCCTTGCGGGGAATTCTTCAATTACTTCAAAGAATTGAAGTCCTTCAATTCTGTGCACTCCCTGCAGCAGTAGTCCTTCAACAATTTCTCAGGTTCATAAACTCTGAGACTTTACTCAGCCTATGCACACCTTGCATGGCTCCTGTTCTCAACTTGCACTTCTGCGAGAATGAGAACAATGTTAACCCTCCTGATCTTTCAGAGATAAAACTCTGAACTCTTGTCAACGCACTCCTTGTGGACAACTTCACTGCACTCCTTGCAGGAACTCTTGCTCAGATAGAGAAACAATTGAAACTCATTCCTTACTCTCTCTCAGACTTCAAAAACAAATCATGAAATCATATACATAGCATATAAAGCAAATGTATAACAGAAAGTAAACATCCATGAGCATAACATTCAACATGCATACACAGAGAACAATATGACACCATGAATTTGAATCGAAGTTCTTTCTATTAATTCAAATCTCTGTACATGGGTTTTTTCAACTACAACTCTCTGCTCTCTTCTCTATACTCTATTCTCTATCTTGACAATCCTTATACAACTATACAATGAGGGTGTCTATATCTCGTTTCCCTCTTGCGCTCTAAAATTGTCGAATCTAGAATTAAATTCTATCTACCTACATTCATTACACATAAAGGCTCCTATCTACTATGGACGAGAGTGGATCGCTCAAGGTCCTTTTACAATAATACAAGCATGCCTCCACTTAATGACTTCATTAATATTTCAAAACATTTTCAAAAAAAATTTCTCGATGTTTTTCCAGCTGTCTCTTATCTCCACGTTGTCTCGCGGTTGGCTATGCTTGCATGCCCTTGCGATGCTCCTGCATCATACTCCCTCGCTTGAAAATTTTCATTGGCTCTTGTCCATGAGCTCGTGCACAATTTTTCCATGCTTCTGAATTTTTGCTTCATTCTCCCAGCTAGAATATTCAACTGGATGGCCCTTCCACTTGACCAAGTATTCAAAGTATTTCTTTCTCCTGGTCCTCTTACCAACTCTTTTGTCCAGTATGCGCTCCATCTGTGGCTTCTCTGTAACTAGCATCTATTTTGTCCACTGAATCTCTGGCTGTTCACTACCTTCTTATGCTCCATTTTTGTATGGGTACAAATCTGAGACATTGAATATCGGAGAAATTCCGATCCCATCGGGTAATTCAATCTCATATGCATTCGCCCCAAATTTCTTCAAGACCTTACATGGTCTGATTTTTTTCATCTTTAGTTTATTATATGTTCCACTCGAGAACCTTTCCTTTCTCAAATGTGCAAGGATCAAATCACCAAATTCGAACTAAAGTTGTCTCCTGTGTTGATCTGCTCTCCGCTTATATTCTTGGCTCGAACTCTACAATCATTCCTTCACCTAGTTGTGAAGTTCCTTCATCGCCTCTGCAAAATCTTCTGCACTAGCGCTCCTAGTCACAATCTGTTCTGAATCCCTCAGCTCAAAAATTCCTCTCGATTGCATGCCATAAACAATTTGAAATGAACTCTTTCCTGTTCTCCTATTAATTGAATCGTTGTAAGAAAACTCCGCCTGTGGTAATATGTTGTCCCACTGACTGTGGTGTTCTCTCACCAAGCTCCCCAGCAAGTCTCCCAAACTCCTGTTCATGACTTCTGTCTGTCCATTCGTCTGAGGATGATAAGCTGAACTAAACGACAAGTTTTTTCCCAGCTTCTTCCATAAGGTTCTCCAGAAGTGTCCTATGAACTTAGTGTCTCGATCCGAAACTATGCTCCTTGGTAAGCCGTGAAGTCGAATGACTTCTTTGAAAAATAGGTTCGCAATCTGAGTTGCGTCACTGGTTTTCTAACATGGAATGAAATGTGCCATTTTGGAAAATCTATCCACTACCACAAAGATTGAGTCAAACCCTCTTTATGTTCTTGGCAACCCCAATATGAAGTCCATGCTGACTACATCCCACGGCCTATCAGGTATGGGTAGCGGATGATATAAGCCTGCATTCTGTCTCTTTCCTTTTGAATGCTGACAAATTCTACATCTGTCCATGAATCTTTTGACGTCTACTCGCATTCCTAGCCACAAATATGACTCATTCAACTTTGTGAACATATTTTCATGACCAAAATGTCCGGCCAATCGTCCACTATGTTTCTCCTTCAGCAAATTCTCCCTCATGGAGCATTTTGGAATACAAAGTTGATTACCTTTAAACAATAATCCTTCCTGGATCATGTATTCTACCCATTGGCTTCTATCCCTGAGAATTGGATTCTCAACTGCTTCATACACCTCTTTAAAATATGGATCATCTCTGTACATGTCCCTGAGATCATCAAAACCCAATGTTTTGACTCTAAACTCCTGCAACAACAAACAGTTCCTGCTCAAAGCATCAACAACTTTGTTAGCAGTTCCAGAAATATGTTTAATCACAAAAGTGAAATTTTGCATATATTCAACCCATTTAACATGTCTTTGATTCAACTTTTCCTATTGAGTCACAAATTGCAATGCATGATTATCACTATACAAGACAAACTCCTTAGGAATTAAGTAATGCCTCCACTTCTTCAATGCTTGAATAATAGCATAGAACTCTTTGTCATACGTGGAGTATTTTATCTTGGCTTCATTCAACTTCTCGCTGAAATATGCTATCGACCTGTCTTCTTGGCTCAAGACTTCCCCTATTGCAAATCCACTTGCATCACATTTTACCCGAAATGTCTTTTTGAAATCCGGCAACACCAAAATTGGTTTTTCTGTGATTTTCCTTTTCAGCAAATTGAAGCTATTCTCAGCCTCTTCCATCCAGTGAAAATATTTGTGTCTCTTCTTCACTGTGTCCATCATTGGTGCACTAATTCCACTGAAATTCCTGATGAATTTTCGGTAGAAACTACCCAATCCGTGAAAACTTCTCACCTCAAATATACTCTTTGGTGATGGCCAATTCTTAATTACCTCCACCTTATCTGGATCCATCCTCAACTTATCTGCAGAAATAAAAAACTGCAAATAAACGAGCTATGTCTTCATGAATGAGGATTTCTTCATATTTATTAGCATCTTCTCTTGTTGTAGCCTCTTCATCACTGTAGCCAAATGTTTCATATGCTCTGCCTTTGTTTTACTAAAAATCAGTATGTCATCAAGATACACAATGACAAATTTTCTAATGAACTCCTTCAGGAATTTGTTAAACCAAATGGCATGACAAGACATTCACACAACCCTTCATTGGTTTTGAATGTTGTCTTCCATTCATCACCTTCCCTCATGTGGATTTGTTGATAACCACTTTTCAAATCAATCTTTGAAAAAAATTAGGCCCCACTCAAGAAATCTATCAGATCATCCATCCTTGGCAATGGAAATCTGTACCTGATGGTTATTTTGTTGATTTCCCTCGAGTCAGTACACATCCTCCAGCCTCCGTCTTTCTTCGGACTAATTACTGTCGGAACAACACATAGACTCAAGCTTTCTCTGACCAAACCTTTGTCCAACAAATCCTGGACTTGTCTTTTGACCTCTTCATTCTCCTGCGGCATCAATCTGTACGCTTCTTTGTTTGGAAAAATAGCTCCAGGTATGAGATCAATTTGATGACTTATACTTCTAATCGGTGGCAATGAATGAGGTAGTTCATTTACTACTATGTCAGCGAACTCTTCCAGCAGTTCCTGAACCTCTTCTGGTAAATCATCTACCCTTGTGCTGGTTAAAACAATCTTTGGCTTCGTGACCACAATGAATTGTGGTTCCTCCTTCTTCTTAACCTCTGTAAGAAGTTCCTTCCCACTCATGAGAAGTACAGTGTTTCTTACTTCATGTTTCACCTCCTTATCTTTAATTGGAAGCAACATGTGAGTTCTCCCATTCTTCTCTAGGGTATATGTGTTCTTCTTCCCATCATGAATCACATTTCTGTCATATTGCCACGGTCTCCCCAACAATAGATGACAAACATCCATGGGAATAACATCACAGAGTATTTCATATTTATACCCTCCTATTTTAAACTCAACTAAACATTGTTTAGTGAAATTTACCTGATGTCCTTTTTGTAGCCACAAAACTCTATATGGACTTGGCTGATCAATCGTCTCCAGCTCCAGTTTTTCTACCATCTCTGTTGAAACGAGATTATCCGTGCTACCATTGTCCACAATGACTTTGCATACCCTGTCTTTGGTCTTGCACACAGTCCGAAAAAGTCTGTTCCTTTGGACCGAACTTTCCACCTCCTTCTCTGGTGTCAAAAGAACTTTTCGCATCATCAATGATCTTCCACCTTCAACATCCTCTGCCTCAACATTTCGCCTATGTGCTTCGGAAATGTGAGTCTCTCCTTCCTCTTTCTTCTTATCTAGACATTCATAAGACTTGTGTCCTGCCACAACATACTCTCCTCTCTGATCAGCATACTTCCTTCTCTGTCCAACATATTTCCCTTTCTGTGAGCTTCCACCTCTCTCAATCTGAGGTTTCTTCGATTCTTCCTTAGGCTTCTGATTTCTATCTTGGACGACTGATTTGCCCCTGGCTTGACTTCTGCCTCGGCCTCTTTGACCTTATTTTCGGCTCAGCTTCTCTTATGCCTTTAGAGCCATTTGATAAGCATCTTCCACCGTTCGGATGGTCATCATGCTCATCTCATCCTGAATTTCGTATCTCAGGCCATTCATATACCTAGCAACCTTTTCATCATTACTTTCACGATGACCTACTCTGATGTTCAGCCTGTAGAACTCTTAAGTGTACTCCTTCACTAACATAAGCTTCTGTCTCAAATTTTGCATTCTTTCAAACAAAGAAATTTGATAATCCCTGGGAATGAATTTCACTTTCATCTTTGCAATCATCCGATCCCAACTCTTGATTTTCTGCTTACCTTGGCAGCGTTTGTCAGCTTGCAGTTCATCCCACCACAATTTTGCATGTCCTTTAAGTCTCGTGACAACATGTTTGACCTTCTTGTCTTCTTCGACATATTCATAGTCAAAATAGGTGTCCAAAGCTCTAATCTAGTCTAGAAGCTCTTCAACATCCAAGTTTCCCTCATAAACTGGAATGTCCATTTTGTCTCTTGCACTCATTCTTGCAATAGCTCTAATCAAGCGTTCATTTTCTGCATCTTCTGCTGCAATTTATTCTTCTTCATGTCCAGTGTCATCTTCACTTTCGGACTCACTGACATCTCCAATATTAGCTGTGCGCCTTTGTTTTATTTCCACATCCACGATTCTAGCGCGAATGGCATGCAAATCTCTTTCCACTTCTGGATTCTGCACCTACCTGCCCCTTCCTTTTGTCATTTCCCTTTCCTCTGGTGGATCACGTGTTTGCCTATCTCTTTTCCTCGGTGGCATGGTTGAAATTCCTTCTCGCTTTTCCTGCCTGAAATATACAAACAAGAATTAGGCTCTGATACCAGATGGTGCAGACCCACTCGGCCTCAGGTCGATGATCCGCTTACAGGATCATTCTTCGTTTTCCTTTGAGCCGGATCAGCTCTTTCAATTCCCTGCTTGAATCTTATTTCTTTTGATCCACAGGTCCTTTCGGAAGCTTCCCTAGCGTGAACGACACTAGGTGCAAGCTCCCCCTTATCCGCGTGACCATCAGCTATGACCAAGGCCTAAAATGAAAGGCACTTGTCACAACTCGCCTCTCTCAAGTTCGTGAGTCGAGACTCTTGACTCTTCCTATCCAATCCTGTGATATCCGAGATCGCGAGACGGGTATAACTCCTTCCCTTGTCAGTACCCTCCGCGCATGACCACCGGCTAGGATTCCCACCAGCGCTTCTTACCTTTCACCAATTCGCAAGTCGAAAGGTTGGGCTTCCATCCCCTTATCTTACGAACCCCTAAGAGACGAAAAGTCAACGAGGTGTTGACTCTCTTCAATAAACAATGCATGTCCACCTGTCTATTCCACGGGCCCACCTTGCAATTCTGCCACGTGTTCCTTACGCTCCACTTCGCACTTCGCCACTTCACTCCCTGAAGTGTTGTCTCCTTTATATCACGACACCCGAAGTGTCGATATCCCAAACTTCTAGATGTACCTAAGCGCCGAACTACCAAATTTTGACATGTTGTCCACACGGTCCCACAATGAAACTTCTCACCCTTTTGGGACTTCGCCTCTCGCAACCTAGAGTACCCAACCTTTGGGCTCTCGCCTCGCGAACCTCCAAGTTTGCGAGATCTCTAGATCTCTGCCACCTGTCCTCCTCAGATGGATGACTCTGATCCACTTACCACTTCGCTACTCGCCTTTCGCGACTTCGCGAACCTTGATGCAAAACCTTTGACCCTTCAACTCATGAAACCCCGAAATGACATTTCGTGAGTGTTCCAATGGCCCTGGCTGACCTGGATCCTACGGACTTGATTTCTTCTGAGATTATGCTTGAGGAAAGCTCGTCATAACGTTTCTGCTTCTCTACAATATCTGACAGCTCTTGTGACTTCACGAATTCTTCTCAAAGAATTTCGACCGTCCATTTCTTCCTAGACAATTCCTGCGAATTTTAACCAAGTATTTCTCCGCATAACTTATCCGCCTGCAACGCAAACTTGCTACGCCTCCTTTCAACGCCTCAAGGCACCAACCTTCTGTGCTTTTCTTCAAAAACTACGAAGACCCTATCCCTCCTGAGATTTCTCCAAATCCGAGTCTTAAAGAAGACTCCCGCACGGACTCCTTGTGGTGAATTCTTCAATTACTTCAAAGAATTGAAGTCCTTCGACTCTGCGCACTCCCTACAGTAGTAGTCCTTCAACAATTTCTCAGGTTCACAAACTCTAAGACTTTACTCGGCCTATGCACACCTTGCACAACTCCTGTGCTCAACTTGCACTTCTGTGAGAATGAGAACAACGTTAACCCTCCTGAGCTTTCAGAGATGAAACTCTGAACTCTTGTCAACGCACTCCTTGCGGACAACTTCACTGCACTCCTTGTAGGAATTCTTGCTCAGATAAAGAAACAATTGAAACTCATTCCTTACTCTCTCTCAGACTTCAAACACAAAGCATGAAATCATATACACAGTATATAAAGAAAAATTATAAAAGAAAGTAAACATCCATGAGCATAACATTCAACATGCATACATAGAGAACAATACGACACCATGAATTTGAATTGAACTTCTTTCTATTAATTCAAATCTCTGTACATGGGCGTTTTCAACTACAACTCTCTACTCTCTTCTCTATACTCTATGCTCTATCTTGACAATCCTTCTACAACTATACAATGAGGGTGTCTATATCTCGTTTCCCTCTTGCGCTCTAAAACTGTCCAATCTAGAATTAAATTCTATCTACCTACATTCATTACACATAAAGGCTCCTATCTAATATGGAAGAGAGCGGATCGCTCAAGGTCTTTTTACAATAATACAAGCATGCCTCCACTTAATGACTTCATTAATATTTCAAAACATTTTCAAAAAATGTGCTCGGTGCTTTTCCAGCTGTCTCTTATCTCTGCGTTGTCTCGTTGTTGGCTATGCTTGCATGCCCTTGTGATGCTCCTACATCATGGTTTCAACCATCTTCTTTCATAACTCCTCTTCTTTCTATTTTTTTTATTGCCTACAACACTAAATTAAAACGAACTCTCAAGAGGATTCAAGCCCTCATGAATCTTAGTATTTTCTATGGATACAATCTACTCATGCTTGAGAGGTTCATTTTGAATGGAAGCAAAAATTCTCTCACCATTAGGGAGGGCCTTCCAAGATCTTTCATATTCAGGAATATATGGATGATGTAGAGATTGAAAACCACAATAAGGCCTATGAGGCAAAAGTTGTTGATTCAGAGAGGTTGCAAAGACACCTAACCAATCATCCATTGAATTAAACTCCCTCTTAACATGAGTGATGTTGAAAGATAGAAGGTTCGAGACAAGTGCCCAAAAAATTTTGGAGTATCGTTCCATCAACTTGTTTCTAGGAGAGAATATATTACGTATTAGGTTCACAACAAGCTCAGAATTTTAGAAAAATGAAATGTGACCACAACCAAGATTAATGGAATTCTCAATGCCTGATAATAAAGCTTTGAATTTAGTGGCATTGTTTGTTCAAGCAAACTCCAACCTGTGTGACAGATTACAAATTTTTCCAACAAGGTAAACCAAGATAATACTAGCCCCGTTACCTTCATTAGAGTGTGAACCATCAAAGTGAATATGCCACATATCATTATCTAAATCAATTCTTTCCAAAGGAATATTATCCTCTTCAGCAAAGATGGAATACACTCCTAGGTCTTCTTCGATATAGATTACGCTAGAATGTGGAACACTCTCTATGTAGGGTGGAATTATTCCCTCTCTAAGGAATATAATATTCTTACCATTCCGAGGAATGGATAATTGTGTCCCGTCGAGCTAGAGGTATCCACCTGTTAAGGCTTGCCAATCTCTCCCCAAGATAATTGAGTAATTTCTTACAGGCATATCAATCCCCTGAATGTTGAGGGTTTTCTTTATCTCAGGATGAGCACATAAAACCAAGGTTACATCCTTAATATCACCTATGGTTGTTTGTTGTAGACTATTATAGGATAGCATGATTATGGAGTTTTCATTTGTACAAGACAAGCCTAGCTCTTCCATAATAATGTTTGACATCACACTTGAGCCTGAACCACCATTGATGAGGCAACAATGGGCAATCTTATCCATTATCTTTACAAAAATATAAAAAGGGGGATTTTTTACAGGGTATCTAAAGTTATGTACACCTACCTTATTTAAAGAAGAATCCTCTTCGCTTACCTCTTCGGAAAGATTGGCTACAACGAAATGTTTTCCTTCCATGAATTGTTTCAGATGCATCTGTTGTTCAGGGACGACAACCATGTCTAGAAGGGTTGCATCTACTTTGATGTTGGCCACCTGATTTAAGATATTGTATATGGAAGAGGGGAGAGGGGGAGTGATTCTTTGACATTCAGGCACTTTAGGAAACTGGAGCACAACAACGGTTGAGGATGAGCTTGGGATAAAAGAACTACGGGGAGGATCAAATTTTTCCTTGGGAGCATAGGCCTTGCTCCTAGTGTTGATGACCATGACACCTTCTAGCTCTGTGAAATCTAGGCCAACTATAGTATCTTCTGGTCTTTTACCAAATATCTTATCTATGGCACTCTTCTTTACCTCACATGTGGTTTCTTCATGGTGTTCCTCGCAAAAGTTACACCAACTCTAAGGCAGGATAGCTTTAGGCTAAAAATTGTTTTCAACCAGATTTCTAAAGGGGGGTGCAGAAGAGGATGAATCTCCAGGAGTGAGAGGGGAGAAAATATTCTTCTGCTCAAATGATATCATACGATTGTATCTTGTACTAGCTGTGAGAGAGAGGATATATCTGTCTGTCTAACTGATTCTCCCTGGAGAAGACCAGTTCTTTCAAATTGTTCTTCATACTGTGAGAAAGTATGCAGAGCAGAACCAAGATTATCAATGGCCTTTTCTTCAATCCTATGATGGTAGGGAGAAGGAAATGCATTGTAGCAATACATGAAAGTAGCTTGGTTCTAGGGGTGAATATGTTTTGGGATTTGATTGTATAATTTGGTGAAACACAAGTTGAAAGACTTAATAGTCTCACCATCTTTATAGGTGACATTATTGTATTCCCTTAACTTCTCGGTAGGGATTTTGTATTGCCCATAAGTTGATCAGAACCAATAGATTAATTCCTCCCTAATAGACAGGATCTTATGAGGAAGATCAAAGAAATCGGACGCAACCTTTCCTTCCAAGGAATTGATGAACATGCACATGAAAGTGTCATTGTCGTTGGCCCCTATGTTATGACAAGCATTAGAAAATGCCACTAGGTGTTCGTTTGCAATGACAATGTTATTTCTTGAAAAGTCATGCAAGTGCTCTTTAAACTTTGGAAGTGGGTGAGTAGAAGGTTCTAGGTTAAGAGGGGAGGACACATGCCACAGTGTGGTTGTGGCATCTTCTTTGAACTGAAAAATCCCATACTTTTTCATTACTTTGGTGGGGTTTGTTGTAGATTGGACAGGGATATGGTGGATATATAAGCTACCAATCACTGATGACGATGAATATTAAGAAGATGAAGCACTTATAGTGCCACCACAACCTCCACTAGAGGCCATCTTGTGGATAATAGATGGAGAAAAGAAATGTGAATTCAGATAGATTCCTCCTTAGAGAACTTTTTTGGGCAGACAACACAAAGTTTGTCTTCCTATTTTAGCAATAGGATTGGTTTAAGGTGACAAGCCTCTTCTTCTTCTAGAAGCACGAGAGTCTAAGGACATGAAAGAAAGGCCAAAACTAAAGAAAAGGAAGGTTACTCAAGATTTATAGGTTGTCTATGTCTAGCTTCATATTGTTCTTGAGCACTAATATCTCATTCAATTGCTGCCCAAGAATGGTTAAGTTCAACACAGGTATTGGCAGTTTCTAGAATGGTGTTAAATAGGTTCAAAACAATGTTGGTCTGGTCTTAAGGACCGAGCTCAATGTTGGGCTGCCTTGAAACAAGAACAATCATTAAAATAAAAAAATCAAAGAATCAATATCATAAAAAGAAATATGTATCGATGAAAATCGAATATAAAAATTAACCGGAGAGATATCAAAGATCTCCCAAGTATGGTCGCCAAAATAACTGTTGAGGAAAAGATATGAAATGATCTTACTCAAGCATTTTCATATTCTTATTGGCTAAAGAAAAATAGACAGGAATGTCACCCTAGGTTTATAGCCAACAAAATTAACATCCTAACTCACAAGTATTAATTACGGGTTCTTAGGCTAGTCTTTTTTCAATAAATGGCTTGCTGGAAATTTATTTTTTATTTATTTTTTTGAACAAATCAGTTGTTGAAATAAATATAAAGATAGAATTAAAGTCACCAAGATGATAATCAATACTGATGAGACATAAAGCAATCCTTTATTTCATTCCAATTCACTAAAGAGTCATTTTCCTTACAAAATCTCATACAAAAATCTTGGACCAAAGTCAAACTTAGACATCCCTGATGGAACATACAAAAGGACCTCTGACAAAAAACCAAAACTGAACTCTAGAATATGGATCAGCTTGCCACATATTGCTGCCCACTCGACTCTACACAATAGCCTTTGTCAGTCATGAAAATTAATTCACAAACAGACAAGTCTACACAGACTATCAAAGATAGATCAACACCTCTGAAAAACAAGTGTCTAAATGATGTGATTCATCCATGAATATTGTTGTCTACAATAAGAGTCTGCTATCATAAAAGAGAATTACGCTTGTGATGAATAATGAATGAATGAAAACTGAATTATTCTCAACATAAACTCAAAGAGAAAACCTTAGTATGCTTCTGCTTCTATCCTCCTCTTGTTCCTCCCTTTCCTTTTTCTTTTA
>ML782314.1:453940-475982 GCA_009831015.1 Picea engelmannii | reverse complement strand
GACTGCTCCAATGGCTTCCCAGCGTCCCAAAACCCTTGTCTGGGCTCTTTCGGCACCTCAATCGGTCGAAAAATGAGAAAGATAGGCCTCCTGGAAGTCTCCTTCTCCAAGCTTGTTGTCTCTGGTTCTACAATTCGCACCCTTCCTTGCATGAACCTGGCTCACACGCTCTTTAAAACATAAAAACCCAGCACCGGGCGCAACCGCGCCAACGGTGCAAACCGTAGGACGGTTAAGGCGCCTCCAGACCCTAACCACCTCGGCACCTGGGCGTATGGATGGTCATATGATCTCGCGCAGATTAAAAGGTGGTTAGTTCGTTGAACCACTCCAACCGCATAACCCCCCGCGCTCCAACTCATGGGCACATGCAATATATTAAAAACCGTGGGCCATGTCAAAACCCGGGCGCAAGTTATAACCGCGCCACATTTTAATACATGGATACATCCGCGCGCGCATTTACATACACGGTTATAACATATGGTTATATGTTATGGTATAAAACCATGGGTCGGGGCTAAGCCCCAGCCCGTCCCCTTTCCAATTAATACAATACACCATATGAAATATATGCGCATTGGCATTCGTAACAAGGAACGTCGATGGGAAAGTTGGTTATTGGAATTTGTGAAGTCATTATGTGGAGGAGAGGTCCGAGGGTCGAACCCCACGGCCTCCAATATTTTATACATAAACTCCTTAGCCAACCAGTGAGCGACACGTGGCACCCTTGGATTGGGCCACGTGTCCTCCTATTATTGGCCACCCAATGACATATGTCAACACCGTACTCGCCAACGATCGAACAATAAGAAACTGCCACGTCACCTCCGTACGGCCTGTACGGTCCTGCCACGTCGTCGTACGGACTGTATGGATAGGTACAGTCAGCATCCAAAAATTTTGCCTGTTTGGCTTGGCAGACAGATCGCGATATCTTCTCCATACAGACTCTGTTTGAGAAAGTAAATATACCACCGGAATCAGGAAGACGAGACGGACGCAATGGCACTGTTTTCGTCGCATTCCAAGCACTTTGAAAATTGAGCAAAATTTGATCCCCTGATCATTTGGATTCTCGATGAAGAATTTATGTCTGTTTTACCCGGAACACCTGTTCACTGGCTAGCTTCAGGACTGGTCAAAAACCCTATCTTCCACAAAGTGTATCTCCATAATTATAGAGAATCAAGAGCTGAAACTTTTACCACAGGTACCTTGATATGTCTTCACAATACCATAGCAATTTCACCATCTGAATCGTTCTAGAAAAACAGTTATAACAAAAGTGGTAAGATGACATGAAAATAACATACCTTAGAACACATCACCAAAAGACTTCATCCTCCGTTGAAATCCGGCCTTCTTTACTTTTGATTTCCTCTGAAATTTGACTTGTGTATCAAATGAATGTATAATGATATTTATTTATACCATTTATGTTACTTCCTTTTAACATTAGAGCCGGCCTAACAATTTCTTATTTTGTAATTCCTTTCTTTAATTATCTTCAGGGCCTACATGTACTTCCTTCTTCAATTCACATTGTCATCTTCAAGAATTCATTTCTCCTCAACCATGAGGATCCACGTGATGTGCCACATACCATCGGAAACAAAATTATGTATATTATCCATCCATGAGTGTTGTATATGCATGTGCATTGTCCTTCATGTCCAAATACCTTCATCGATCTTGTGGTCCAAAACCCATGACTAGGGTTGACATCAATGAAAACAACCAATATTCCAACAAGGGACAACCTTGTTTTACTCCAATATTGCAGTTAATCTCTTTTGACCAACCCTTAGTGTTTTTAAAATTAGCAATAATGTTCTCATACATCATTATTTCATCATCCCTCAACTTGAGAGACACTTTTGTCTCTTCCAACCTATTCCAAAGGTTTTTCCTAGGAATCATGTCAAAATATTTTCTAAAGTTAAAAAAACAACAAAAAAGATTGGTTCTAGTATTGTCGAACTCATCTTCAATGATCCTAAAGGTAACAAAATGGTCCACAGTTGAATGATATCTTCTAAACCTAGCCTGACCTTTATCTCTTTTACCATGAATTTCTATCCAAAGGCTAATCTTCTTTTCTAAAATAATTCCATAAAGCTTGGCTAAAATCGGGCTAATCATAATAGTCTTGTAATTAGAGGGAATGTTTCTATCCCCATTTTTAAAAATAGGAGCAATGAGGCTTTGCGTCCAAGGTTTAGGGAAGCTCTGTTTGACTTCTAAGTTGAAGAGATTGTGTATGTGAGGGATAAGGTTAGGCCCTCCGATTTTAAAAATTTCAACTTGGTAGCCTTCAATGTCCTTAGCTTTCCCATTTGCAAGTCGTTTAACCCCAAAATCTATGTCATCTAAAGAAAAAACTTCATCCTTTGTAGGGACAATAGGAATGGTGTCCATGGCATTAGGGAACTCGTAAATACTTTTAAGGTGGGAATTACAATCCCTTAATGGAATCCTATTATTTTCTTTAGTATTGAGGTTTAGAAATTGGCTCCAGAACTTCTTAGGATCCAACTTATATAGTTGTGAAAGTTACTCTTTCCTTTTATTGATATAATACCTTTTTTTCCTTTTAATTAGGGATTTGTATGTATGGATCTTATTGAGTTTTAAGGACTCAATAGAAACATCCCTAATGGATTTCCTAGCAATTTTACATTCTTTATCATACCAAGGGTTGATCATTCTATTATTCTTTTTATAAGACACCTTGAAAGAGAACTTGTTAATAGAAGTGGAAAGGGTAGTTGTAAAATTATGATAGAGTTCTTCAATGTTGTCCTTATAAGTTGGGATATTTAATTTACTATTTAAATCCTTTAAGAAAATGTCAACTTTACCTTCTCAAAGATCAAATTTATTTGATTATTAGAATTCTTTTCAATGGCGCTCTTGTGCATGGAAAAGTTTAGAGTTAGAGTTAAAGGTTTATGATCAGATTCAGGCTCGTGGTCATTTAAAATGTCAAAAGTTTTTATTTGGTTGGAAACGGGGATATCAGATATCACATAATCTAAGACACTATTACCTAGCCCATGAGTACAAGTCATTTGGTTGGAGGTTGGCTACTTCATTACTCCATTACAAATTATTAGGTCTTGAGAGCTATAGAGCTTGACCAACTCAATACCAAACAAATTCTCAATTAGGTTTTTAGAGCTTCTTTTGTAGCTATTAGATAAAACAAGGTCCTCATCTAGCCATAAAGGAGTATGGTTGGAATCAATACTTAAAAGAGTAGCTTGTTTAATTGCGGTCTTACCATTAAAGTCTCATAGCAGGAGGATATTAAATTCATTTTTCAAACTATAAATATCTTGTTCTAAATTATTATAGGGACAATTGTTATCTAGAATTTTTTTCTTATAAAAAGTAGAATTAATAGGTGTAAAATAGAAAATTTCTATATACATCTTCTTAAGATTGGTGTCTGAAATTTATATCCAAATGTACCGATTGAGAGGGTTGATATTATGAATTTGAACGCGAGGAGAAATGCTCTTTATGATATAACAAGCTATTTTTTGTTCCACGCCGACCACAAGACAAATCTTTGTATGCTACGGACCTTACACTCCTCGTGCTCCCAAGTTACAACTAGATGAATAATATCAATATCACTTAAGATCCAACTTATCATAGGACCTTTGCGCCATGGAAAGCCACGACAATTCCAAAAAAGGATCCCGAGTGTCCCAAATTCCTATTTATTATTATCCTTAAAGTATCTATCCCTAAGAATAGCTTTTCAATTTCTAATTATTGCCCATTTTCCTTCTTTCTTGGCTTGTTTTACATTTTGAACTTCCTTCCTTAATTCAGCTTGGTCTTTGGGAATGAGGACTTCATTTATAAATATTTTTGATCCTTTTAAGGTTGAAGATTTACTTAGTATGATATATTTATGGTCATTACAACTTACTTTGACACAAATCAACCTATCTTTGCGATCTTTGCTTATATGAGGTAAGTTGTATCAATTTGTGATTTATTATTTAATTTTTATTTTACTATTTCTAGCGTATCCTCCTCTTGTTGTTCTTTTATACAAAAATTATGAGGTTCAAGGCTCTTTTGTTATGCTCATGGTACAATTCGATTAGCTTATTCATTTCCTCTTTGATGGGTTTGATATTCAAATTATTTCCCAGATTACTGAGGATCAAATTGTTGGTTATTTTTTCTTCTAGCACTTTAATTATATCTCTCAAGTTGTGATTTTCTTCAAACTCTCCTTCTTGGGTTGATTGTTTATGTTTTTCCATTTCTTGAATCATATCCTTCATTGTTTTCAATTCACTCTTGAACTGTAAGAATCTATCCTCTATTTGAGTTTGAATGGTATATTTGAAGAGTCTAATTTTTTTATCAATCATTGCCTCTAGCTCTATTTGGAGTTTTAGGTCTCTTTCTTCACTCATTTTTTCTAATGATTCTAACTCTATTTGGCTTTTGGCATCTCTCTCTTCTCTTGAATCATAAGAATCTATCCTATATTTGAGTTTGAATGGTATATTTGAAGAGTCTATTTTTTTTTATTATCAATAGTTGCCTCTAGTTCTATTTGGAGTTTTAGGTCTCTTTCTTCACTCATTTTTTCTAATGATTCTAACTCTATTTGACTTTTGGCATCTCTCTCTTCTCTCTCTTTTTCTAATGATTCCATATAATCCTAAAGGATCTAGGATCTCTAGGGTGATCTTTGGGGGCCTGGCCCTCTTAGGCTGAGTTTTTGGAATAAGTGGTGGAGTGCTCATATTGAAAAGAAGAGAAAAAATGTAACAATTATTATTTTGGTTTGACTTTAAAAATGGAAAATAAATTTTTTAATTGATAATAATGATATTAATTATTATATATCAAATCAACTTTTACTTATGAAACTTATATATATATATATATATATATATATATATATATATATATAATGTTGACAAGTTAATAGATTATAGATATATTTTAAATTAAAATTAAATCAAAGTAAAAAGTGACTCACCTAGTTTCATCTGTCCAAATGCTAAACTGAAATGTAAAAAGAACATTCTCAAAATTACAAAAAAAATCCTCTCACCAAAAAGAAAAAAAACTACATATAATTTCAAAACCGGAAAAATTGATAATTTAGTTGTAACCTTTTTAAAAAGGTACTAATAAATGGGTTAAATATTATTATTTAAATATATATATATATATATATATATATATATATATATATATATTCTACATCTAATTAAACTTCTTACTCTCCCATTTATAAGTAAAAGGACGTATAATCTTCCATATTTATGATTTTTTTTTAATAATTATTTGTTTATGATAAATATGAGATAAGTAGGTTGATCCGAGAATATCATTTTTTCCTCTTCAATTCCTGGACTATATCTAATTAAAACTTAATATATTTATATTATATATTCTAGTAATCAATATAGCAAATACAATGCATCCATTGTGAACATCAAATATTTTTAACGATTATTTAAATTTTTATTTAAATTATTTTTATATTATCTAAATAATAATAATTTTAAATTTATCAAATGATAATTATTATTAATTAAAACTAAAATTAAAATTAATTTTAGTTTATTTAATTATTAAATAAATTAAATTATAAATACAATAATTTATCAAACATTTTACATTATTTTATTATTAAATAAAATATTTTGTAACTTAGGGATATTATTAATATTAAAAATTATATACAAAATAAATTGAACCGTGTTGCTAAGTATCTTGTGATCTTATAAGAGCATATTGGATGAGTATTTTTTATATTATTTTATTATTAAATAAAATGTCGTGTAACTTGTGTATATTATTAATATTAAAAGTTATATATAAAATAAAATGAACAATGTTATTAAGTATCTTGGGATGTTATAAAAGTATCTTGTGATCTTATAAGAGCATATTGGATGAGTATTTTTATATTATTTTATTATTAAATAAAATGTCGTGTAACTTGTGTATATTATTAATATTAAAAGTTATATATAAAATAAAATGAACAATGTTATTAAGTATTTTGGGATGTTATAAAAGTATCTTGTGATTTTATAAGAGCATATTGGATGAGTATTTTTTATATTATTTTATTATTAAATAAAATGTAGTGTAATTTGTGTATATTATTAATATTAAAAGTTATATATAAAATAAAATGAACAATGTTATTAAATATCTTGGGAGGGATGTTATAAAAGTTAAAAGTATCTTGGATGAGTATTAAAATTTGATGTTGAAATATAAATTATTAATAAACTTAAAAAATTATTTTAATTTTCAAAATTTATATATTAAAACCCAATTCTTCATATTAAAGTTTTATTATGAATCATCCATAGATTTATCTTTAAAGTATCTTAATTTATTTTCTTACATCATCTTCAACTATATGACATTTCTTTACCCTCTTCCCGAAACAAATTTATTCATAACTTACCATCATTTTATCATAGATTTTTTTGTTTAATCTTATATTATAATTATTAATTTTTTATAAAACATTTTAAAGTATCTTAATTTATTTTCTTACATCATCTTCAACTATATGACATTTCTTTACCCTCTTCCCTAAACAAATTTATTCATAACTTACCATCATTTTATCATAGATTTTTTTGTTTAATCTTATATTATAATTATTAATTTTTTATAAAACATTTTATAATATTTTTTTTATTCCTATAGATTATTATTAAATAATGTTTTTATATTTTAATTTTTTCACTATTATTAAATTTAATTTATAATTTATAAATGTCAATCTTTAGTTCTCATTCTTATCTAAATTTGCATTCTCCTTTTTTAATTTATTAAATTTTTCATTACTTATTTTTAACTTCATCCTAATTTTTCTTTTAATTTACCTAGTTTATTTTTTATTATTTTAATTTCACATAATTGACTTATATTATTCAATAGCTTCTTTTAATATTAATTGTTTAATATAATTAAACATATTTTTTTTCTATTAATTTTTGTTTAATTTATATATATATATATATATATATATATATATATATATATATATATATAAATTTTGAAAATCTCTTTTTAAATGATTTTCAATCAATTAATAAAAGTAAATAATTATTTTATTATATTAATTTTGATTTTATTATTATTATTGTTTTTTCAATTAATATTTAATGGCTAGCTTATTTATTTATTTTAATTAAGGTTTTGTTTTTTTTTCCTTCACGGTTTCTAAAATCCACCCTAATTTATTTTCAAAAAATCTCATTGTAAATAAATGTTCTACAAATTAAAAATCATAATATCTAAACTTTGTTAAATTTTCAAATTATTTATTAAAAATTAATGAAGAATTATCCTCACACTAGTCTATTTTATTTCATCAAGAAACTAATAAGATACTAATAATGTAAAAATATACATTATATTTTTCAATTTAAATTGTTTTTATAATTCATAATTTCATTATATCATAACAAATTTACATACAGAGATATATACTAACTATTTTGATATAGCTAAGTACATATTCTCCAACAAAAAAATTCTAGCCCCCAAGGATGCAAAAACAAGCATCAATGATACCCATAATTGCGAATAATACGATTCACAAAATATAATATCTAGCTGAAATAACCACTATCATTTAAGTCCCCACTATAGTGGACAATCCATCAATATAACAAAACAGGCTTTGACCCAGCCAAAATATAATATTTTCCTCGCAAAAAGAGTTGTTATCCAGCATCAAATATCCTGCCTATCATGAAATGGTCTATGGTATCCCTAGATTCCAGCTGAATTATGTTCCGCAACATACCATTGACTGAAGACTAACTGCATGGCTTCTTTGGAAATCCTATCTGCCAATTGGTTCCTTTCCCTGTATATATGAGAAAAAGAGATGGATTCAAATAAACTTTTAATACGAAAAACATCCTCTAACAATGGAAGCAAATAAGAGACTTGACATTTGTGTATCCCATTAGTCCAATTGATGACTACTAAAGAATCACCAAAAACTTGCAATATTTTTCATCCCTGCTCCACAGCGAAAAGCAAAAGAAGTTTTAAAGACAGAAGTTCAGAGTAGTTATTCGTGCCATTCCCCAACCCCTCTTTGAGGGTAAAGAAATGTGAGTTTGTGAAATAAAGACATCCACCCCCGCCACACTTTCTCTGATCAGATGAGGAAGCACCATCAAAATATCCCCACGGGATACTAATTTCAGGAGCCACCTCCCTAAAGACCCTGGGTTCTGCCACAACACCACTGCCTGATCCCGAAAATGAATTGAAAATCCCAATGCAATTAACAACCACCCTTTCTTCCAAGAAGTACTCCTCCTGAAATATTTGTCCATTTCAGGTGATCCAAATCCCCCAAGCCAGAATAAAAGGGAAATCCCGATAATCCTCTTGACCCCGACCACGCAGCCAAGCCTGAAGGGCTAATTCAAAATTATTTCCCTGCCAGCTCTAGAGGGAGGGAAATAGAACCCTGGAAAAATCCCAAACCTCCCAGGCAAAAGAACAATGTAAAAAAATACGGTTAACTGATTCTAAATGAGATTTACAAAGAGCACAATTACCCAGCCCAAAGAAAAGACGCATTTGTAAATTTTCCCAGGTAGGCAATTTATTTTCCACAATCGACCAAACCAACAATTTTCCCTTCGTCGGACAAGACTATTTCCATATCTTCCACCACCACCAAAGGGTGTCCTGTTGATGGAGATCCACACATAACTTTATATAACCATATCGTAGAGTATATTCTCTGTCCCTGGCGCCATCCCAAATAAATTCATCATCTCTATCAACCAAACAAATGGAAGCATCCCAAAAAGCCTATGTGTATATATTCCAATGAATCAAATCCTCCTCCAGGAAGCCAAGCCTGTGCCCCGACAACTAGCCTTGGTGCCACATCTCTGATTGTAGAGGATCCGTAATAGAAACCACCCAGAGCCAATCTATGATGAATCCCTACTGGAAATAAATGGCCGATTTGACATCCATGCCACAGATCCAAACCAAGGTGAACCAATTTCCCAGAACCCACTCACCACACCAGTCCATTCCCCACTAGATCAAAAGCCTTAGTCAAAGTCTTCCAAATAATAGAAATTCCCGACGATGATTTATTTGTAGTTCGAATCCATTCAAGTATACATAGAGGGGCAATATATTTTTGGTGAACTACCCATGTCCAGAGACTAGAAGAATTAATCAATCACCAGGATCACTTTGCAGTAAGAGCTTTGGAGAAAGAAAAAATATTTTTTAAGCCCCAGCCACCCAAGGCCTTTGGTGTCGAAATCTAATCCCAATGAACCCAGGGTAAAACATTTTTGTCCTTGTTTCCCTGCCACAGATACAAAAAGAACATCTTTTGCATCTTCTCCAAAATGCCTTTTGGTATCCAGGATAAAGACATCTAGTATACCAGAATAGCCTCTAAGACCGCCTTAACCGGAACTAGTCTCCCATCCCTAGAAAGCCAACGATAACTCTAACACTTAAGACTTTTTTCAAGTTTTGCAATTAGCCACCTCCAATCGGTCTTCTGGTAGTCATTTGGTTTCAATTGAAAACCAAGATACTTCAACCCTTCATCTAGATCATAGATGCGCAAGGGAAGTCTAGCATAAATGTATACTTTGGATCCTTTAACCAACCCTCAAAGAAATTGAAGGGGTTGGGGGTCCGACAAAACCTATCGTTCAAATCCAAAAAAATTGGGTTGTGATCCGATTCTCCACTACAAGCAACCCATTGTCGAGAAAGGCCCAGAGTATCCACTAGATCCTCCTTTAGAAGGAAACGATCCAGTCGTTTTGCAACCCGAGCATCCCCTACACACAAATTATGCCATGTCGGTCATAATTTAACCAGCTCTAAATCCAATAGTCGATGAATATCAAGAAAATGAGTGAAGCAGTCAAAAAAAGGGTCTGGGGAAGAACGGGGACCCCATACCTCCGTCGCTCCCAAGGAAAAATTTAAGTCCCCACCCACGATAGCCTCTTGTTCAGAAAACCAAGAGCACTTAGCAAGAGAGTCCCAATATCGTTTTTAATCAGCATATGGACCATGGATATTAATAAGAGTCAAGGAGCGTCCCAACTCAGATGAAAACATGTTGAGGCCAATCCCCAAATCCATTCACATTTACATCTCTTGAAACGCCACCCAATGGCAAGTCCCCCAAAACAACCCTTTGCATCCACCGCAGCAAAGGACCATCCAGGCAAAGTTGATTCCAACGACGCAACAACCAGTTCACTAACACCCATAGTTTCCTGTAAAAAGATAACATCTAGAGTGATAACAACAACTAATCTCTTTAAGAATAAATTTTTTGTCGGGCTCTCCAATCCCCTATAGTTAAATGAGAGAATTTTCATAGAGATACCACCTCTTGGGGTTGCTTTTCTTTAAGTGCCTATTCTATGGAAGATTGCCTTCGTGATGCCTAATCAATATTGGCTCGGTCTTGAGCCAAAAGAATATGTGATCTCTTACCCCGACCCCGAGACGAAGACGGAGCCCAAGGGAGAGACCCCAAACCCTACCCAAGTGGATCCTCCGCACAACAACTACCCAAAACCTCAGTTAACACAAGCATGTGAAAGAGAATAAAAAATCCTAGACCCCTCAGAAGACAGGGTGTCGGAAGATGACTGATTGTCGGAGTGGGAAGGAGTCCCACAAAAGGACAAAGAACATGAAGGAAAGGAGTTAGCAGTCTCCAAGGGGAAGGCTAAACCAAAAGAGGAAGAAACCAACAATCCCCCATCCTCAAAAGACACCAAAATAAGGGGAGCCCCAGACAAATAAATCTCCCCTGACTCCTGAATCGAGGGGGATAAAGGGGTACTAATCGAAGGAGGATAAAAAGCCCCAACAAGAGAGAGAGAGTACAAAAAAGTCATCTCAGGACGAGACTGGGGGAAGAGCGAGGAAAAACCCACCGAAGAAAAAACATCCAATCCCACAATTCCCGACGGAAGAAACAATTCAGAAGTAGATGAAGCAACCAGAGGAAAAGAGAATTGTTTCTTACCCGACACCAGTAGAGACCTTGGACAAGTCAACAATGAATACTTTTGAACCTTTGCATGAGCCAATTCTCGAACAACCAGAGTAAGACCTACAGGTGAATTAGAGTGCCATCTACTGTCTCTGCCAATGTCATGAGTCTGTGAAGCCACCGTATGAGCACCCCCAGAGATTCCAGACCCTAAAACTACACGACCTGACCCAAATCCATCACCAACATCCAAGGATCCTCGCACCTTACCCTTGAAGGATAGTTTGTAGTCCGCAACTCCATGCCCATAAACATGACATCTATGGCATCCGAAAGGAATGCCCTCATAATCCAAAGGATGAATAAAAGAACCGGAAGTCATTTCGATAGTCAACTCCTTGAGAAGTCCCGGACAAAGATCCAACCTCACTAAGATCCTCGCCACAGACATAAGGCCCGTTTCTTCAAAGGAAAAATCTGCTTCAATAAATTCGCCCAATTTGTTTCCAATAGCCGAGAAACGAACAGGGTTCCGCTACTACATAGGGAGTCCTGATCACCAAACCCAAATAGGGACCACATCCGCCCTCTCTTACTTTGCATAAAAATTAGAGCCCAACGCTTAAGAACAATGGAAGTGCTAGCCATACTCCAAGTTTTAGTAAGAACCCAAACAACATCAGTAGAGGCAAAGAAGACAAAAGCAAACCAACCCTTTGCTAACAGCCGAATACTGGGAGGGAAAGAGATATTAGAGCCCCAATATTTCTCCACCCAAGAGTGCGAGAATGCAGTGCCCAACTGTTTCCCATGCATCCTACCCACCACAACCAGCTCCGAGAACTCTACCACCCAATCCATGTCAATACCCTCACCAAAAACCAAGCAATTCGAGTCGGTTCTACTCTGAGCACACTTGGAGCCTCTAAGCATCGAGTGCTTTGCAACCCCGACTTCCTTCAGTCGATCGTGACCCCCCATAAGAAATTCCTCTAGAGCCCGAACAAAGTGGATGCGAAATAGTGGGGCCAGAAACCCTTCCCGAAGAAGAAACCCCCCAAAAAAATTTGCCTACAATCACCGCAGGCTCCGAAAATGCACCAGATTCATTAATAATCTCCGACAATCGTAAGCAAAGAGAGCCCAAGGCTCGAAACCGATACAAACAAAGTCACCCTCCGACAGACCGGAAGGGGGTCCAGCCCAAGATCGAACCCCGACAAGGCATCCACCGACGACTCAAAAGCCAATCCACCTGTAGACGACAAAGCAATCGAAGTGGGAGTCCCTGACTCTATGCCAGATGTCAGAGCATTTACCAAATCCGTTGGATTCATCGCCCCGAACCCCAATGGAATACCGACAGGGGGTTCTGGGTCCCCTGCCGCAGAACCGCACAGCACAACGCCCGTGTCCAGCACAGAGCCCGCATCCCAGACCGACGCCATTCCGAACCGATGAAGAACATAAAATGGAAAACACGACCCCGCAGAACCCCTGTACGCCAAGAAGCTTCCAACCCGATCCGTGAAAAAAGCTCCAGCCCCGAAAAAATAGTCTCAGCCACGATCTAGACCACCCCACCACTGGATATGGGGAATACCTATCCACCTGCTCCAAACCATCACCGACGCCCTCCTACACCCACCATCACCGACGCCTGTCATCGCTTCAATACTTAAAACTTGATAATTTTTATAATTAGGTAATGAAAAACATATTACATCGAATTTTTAATACCATTAAAAAATAAAAAATAAAAAATATAGTCTAATAATGTTATATATATATATAATTAAAAAAATATTCAATAATAAACTATCGAAACAAGGTAAAATTTTGATTAATTTTTCAAAAAAATGAAAACAATAAAGAAAAACTTAAAAAATAATCAAATGATATTTTGAATTAAAGAAATAAAACATTCCAGTGATAATTATTTCGAAACATTGTAAAAATTTGATTTAACTTTTCCCCATTGAAACCTGAAACCGATAGACACGGACTTTAAAAAGAATGCTTTATGTCCATAACAAAGTAACAAGCATACTCACTTACTAAGATATATCTTTCAGTTCTCTATGCTCACAGTTCCGCAATATTATTTGATGGAAAAGGCCCTCGAAAGAAGGTACTATAGCTATTCCACGATACAATGACAGGCTTGTAAAAAATCTCTGACATGCATGCATCTTGTCTTCGACCTTTACAATGACAGTTACATTATATTTTTTTATAGGCGATGAATATTAATTCATTTTTTTTATAATATTTTATAATTGGATTTAATGATTAAGAATATGTGTTTTTTTTCAAAAGATCAAATCACTATAAAGATAAGATATATATATATCTCTTTAAATTTTAGCAATCAAATCATTGATTAAAGAGTATCCCTCTATAAACAAAAGAATTTTATACACCAATTTAATATGTAACATTAAAAATAAATTATTATTTTTATTATAAACTCAAATTATAGAATATTGGTGTATTAATTCATCAATCTATATACACATACTTTACATGAAAAGCTCTTTCTTAAAGTAAAAACGAGTTCATCTTAACAATATTACATATAAATCTTAACAATATTACATAGAAAATATAAATCTTAACAATATTACATAGAAAATATTATCTAATATTTTAGAGTGATTTAAATATTTTAAAGTAATAATAAAATGATTTTGATTTAAGTATTTGTAAATATTTATTTAATATGAAAGTGGAATGAAAAAAGGAAAAACAAAATGTAAATAAAAAATATAAAAAAAATTGATTTTACAGTCAAGGAGAAGAAATAACAATCGTGATGTTTTTCAACACCAAATTACAATTTAGAATACAAAATAATATGAACTTGCCATAAGTCATTTTTAAGTGGATTTGTATTTCTACAATAACTTCCTCACCCTTGTCTTTTAATTATTTTTATGCATATGCATGTGAAATTCAAACCTTTTCATTTTCCTCATCATTATATCTAGAAAAAATATACTTCCTTATATGTATAATGATTATGGATCAAAAGATGGTCAAGCTTGTTACATGTGGGTCCAACATTGGGGTGTGTTTTCATTCACATCCATATTGGTGCTCTTGAATTCATTAAATGTGATTTAGTATGATTTTTTTTAATATCTGTGTTGTGATTCACTTCCATATTGGTGCTCTAAAACTCATTAAATGTGATTTAGTATGATTTGTTTTAATATCTAACCACCATCTATATCACCTAGAAAAAATAAACGTCCTTCATGTATAATGTGAATAGATCAAAAGCTGATGAGGCTTGTTACATGTGGGTCCAATACATAAGTGTGTGTTGGAATTCACATCCATGTTGGTGCTCTAAAATTCATTAAATGTGATTCAATATGGTTTGTTTTAATATCTAAACATCAACTATAACACCTAAAAAAAAATACTTCCTTCATGTATAATGTTAATTGATCTAATGCTAATGGATCAAAAGATGGTCTAAGCTTGTTACATGTGGGTCCAACATAGGTGTGTTGTCATTTATATATATATTGGTCCTCTAAAATTCATTAAATGTGATTTAAGTATGGTTTGTTTTATATATAAACACCATCTATAACATCTAAAATTTGTTCATAAATGACTATTTTCTAAGATATCATTTCTTTAAGGTTTTTTAAGCACTAAAAATCTTATTTTTAGTATTTCCTATAACAAATTGAAACATTATCTAAATATAGTATATTCTCTTAGTAAAGAATCATTTTCTGCCAAGCATCTATGACACTAACACCATACGTAGCACCTAAAATTTGTTCACAATAACTACTTTCTAGGATACCATTTTTTTAAGGTCCTTTAAGCACTATTGGCTTATTTTTGTTGGCAATAAGCGAGGATTTCCTATGGGTAACTTACATTGGCCATATACATCTTTTCATAAAGGTACATTCTTAGACTAAGTTTCAACTTTAAAGGTTTTCTTCCAAAGACATTATTAGAATTCATCCAATAAGATAAAAATTGATATGTTACATGTTTTTGGTGCGCACTAGGAAGACCCATGGTTCAACATTAATTCACCAACAAAACCCTAAAGATATCAGCCCTTTCGGCATCACTCTCAAGCAGGTGAAGTCTCACCCAAGGTATGTATGTGGACTGCATGAACCATGTTTCTGCAATCATGGAGGAATGTGAGGCATTCATTCTAATCGTTCAACTTAACATTCATTCACTATACCATTCATTATGTGCACAAAACCATAAAAACATATCATAGATTGATAATAACCAACCTACATTAAATGCACACAATAAACAAAACAATAATCAAACACATCAGAACATAGCAAAGATACATCATATTTTAACATTGTTCACCCAATATTGGTTACATCCACAATGACATGGTTCTTATATTATTATTCAGTATGATCTCTTCCAAAAATTGTGCACTACTCATACATAATATCTTATTTCTACCCAAAAATTCCCTTTCTATTCGCATAAGCAATGCACACTTATCTCATTCTCTCCTTTTCATCTCACGTCCACCATCAAAATTACTAATTACATTACATTAGGGCTTATCCAAAATGTACAAAAAGTACCTAAAGGCCTAACTAACTTTTTTCTTTTCTTTCGCACACACTGCACCTTAGTCTATTCGTCGCACGATTCCCAAAACTAATCCCAAAATGTCCTTCTTCAACAGACTCCCAACACTCACTTGTGGCTTGCCCAAGCCACTTCAGGCCTTGTTCGACGTCGCAACGAACTTCTGGAATGATTCTCTTACTATAATAACCTTTTCCTTTACGTTTGTTTCCTACTGCAAAATTCCGTCCACTATCTCTATAGTAATGTGGGTATTCATCTTCTCTGCACTCTCTTGCATTGTTTTCATTTCTAGGACATGCGCAGTTGCAATTTACCATGCTACCCGTAATGATTCCTCCTCCAATGTATTAATATTTTGTGGGCGAGCTTTCTATTCTGGTCTTATTTTGTTTATGTGTAAGTACAAATTCATATTACCCACGATTGAATCCATCTTTTCTGCTGGTGGAAGTGTGTTCATCATATCTTTAAACTTTTGTGCCTGCTCGAGTGCAACCTACAACTTTTTCCCTATTCCTTGCAACTCTACATATTCTATTAGTTAAGTCCATACTTGTGTGCTTTATTCATACAACTTGCCACACTCCTCCTCCAAATTCTTGATAGTTTCCATTGTTTTGTTTTTTTTCTCCCTTTGCTCCCTTTCTTCCAGTGGAGTGATTGGCATAGTGTGTGCTTCAAATTATACTATCTTCGCATGAAATACCTAAATGGATTCAATAATATTCAACACTTTCTCTTATAATGGAGCATCTACTTCTATTGGTATCTCTGGAAAATTGTTGTACACTTCATGCACTATGTTTTTCAATCTTACTGCTCTTTGTTCTGCCTCATTCCACTCCATCATAATTGTGTTGTATTCTCTCTACAATGTTTCCTTATCATCTGTCACTTTGATCAACTCCATCTTCATTGACTTTGCGCGCAAATTTATCTTCTGCATAACAATTTTATGCAAACCCTTTAATACATTCATCGAAAACTTTAGTTGTTTTTACCACCCCCAAAGAACTTCCCCCTTCCCCTAGCGTCCATGATCATTCCATCCCTCTCATCCCGGACAATCTTCCTCCCAATGTTCATCCTTATCATCATCCCTTTTCCAAGAACAATGAAATTGAGAAAATTGTTCATGAATTACTCTAAGTCGGTGTTATCCATCCCAATACTCGCTCCTATTCTTCCTCTGTGGTCATGGTACTTAATAAATAAGGTACTTGGTGCATGTGTCCTACTTTCTGAGCCCTCAACATACTCACAATCAAAGACAAATTCCCCATTCCTGTCATTGATGACCTCTTGGATGAATTGAGTGGTGCTCAATACTTCACCAAATTGGATCTACGTTCTGGCTACCAACATATCCGCATGAAAGACAAAGACATTCCCAAGATGGCATTTCACACTCATGAGGGTCATTATTAATTCTTGGTAATTCCCTTTCGATTATGTAATGCTCCTTCCACTTTCCAAATTATTATGAATCATGTGTTCTATCCTTTTCTCTGTCATTTTGTCTTAGTAAAAAATGTAAAAATTGTTCATCTCATCCCTCCCATTTGAATCAAGTTCTTCATCTCCTCTCTAAGAAAAAACTTTTCCTCAAACAATCTAAATGCTCCTTTGGTGCCTCATAAGTGGAATACCTGGGTCATATTGTTGGAAAGGATGGTGTCCCAGTGGATCTTAAGAAAATTGAAGCTATGCAAGATTGGCTCGCCCTAAAACTCTTAATATCTTGTGTGGATTTCTAGGTTTAACGGGCTATTATAGGAAGTTTTTTCAGAATTATGGAAAGATTGCATCTCCTCTCACTTCCCTCCTTAAAAGGGATGCTTTCACTTGGAATTCAGTTGCGGATCGTGCCTTCCAAGACTTAAAAGATGTTATGTTCTCGACCCCTGTCTTAACACTTCCAGACTTCACAAATACATTTGTATTGGAATGTGATGCTTTCAGGAAAGGAATTGGAGCCATCCTCATGCAAGATGGTAGGCCCTTGGCCTTCACTAGAAAACAACTTTCAGAGCAACATTTTGGCCAATCCATTTATGAAAAGGAAATGTTAGCTATTCTACATGTTGTGGATCTCTTACTTATTGGTTCAACGATTCCAAATCAAAACTAATCATCAGAGTCTCAATTATTTCCTGGAACAACGAATTTCATCCTCGACGTAGAAAAAATGGGTGACCAAGCTAGTTGGATATGATTGTGAGATCATTTACAAGAAGGGAAAATAAATTGTAGTGGTTGATGCTCTTTCCCAGAAATATGAAGAAGATGAGTCCCTTTTCTCCCTCTCCTTCATTGTACCAGATTGGCTCCAATCTGTTCATTAGGAATGGTTGCAACACCCCAAAATCTCTAGCCTACTCCACCAATTGCAACACAATTCTTCAATTTCTCTAGGGTACTCTTGGCATAATGAAGAGCTTCACTACAAAGGTCGTTTATATTTATGTGAGCAATCCCAACTTAAATCCATAGTGCTTTCTGAAATTCATGCCTCACCCACAACAAGGAAATGTGTATTTACCAAAGCCTATGAAAGGGTCAAACGTTCCTTTTTATGGGAGGGTATGAAACATGACGTCCTCACCTTTGTGGATGAATGTGAGGTCTGTCAACACAACAAGGGAGAAACTATCAAAGCTCTGGGCACACTCCAACCACTTCTGATTCCCCCTGCTATTTGGTGAGATATTTCTATGGACTTCATTGTAGGCTTACCTAAATCAGGCAATAATTCAGTCATCATGGTGGCCATCGATCGTCTCTCCAAATATGCTCATTTTTGTGCTCTTCAACACCCATTACCAATTGCCATATTGGTTCAACTCTTCATGGATAATATCTTCAAGCTTCATGACATGCCTAATTTTGTTGTCTCTGATAGAGATATACTTTCAGGAGCAATTTTTTGCAAGAGTTGTTCAAGCTACAAGGAACCCAATTTCATCTTAGCATTGCCTATCATCCCCAGACGGATGGCCAAACGAAAGTTGTCAACAAGTGTTTGGAAACATATTTGAGGTGTTTTTCACATGAGCGGAAAAATCGGTGGGCTCAATGGTTACCCCTAGTTGAATGGTGGTACAACACATCTTACCATAAAACTACTCGCATGACTTTTTTTAAAGCAGTCTATGGCCAAAATCCCCCATCTATTCTCTTCTATATTCCATGGGTCTTGATGGTTCAGGAGCTTGAAACAAATCTTACAATCCAGGATGTTATTCTTCGTGTCCTCAAAGACAATTTGGTCATGGATCAGAATCACATGAAGCAACAACTAGATCAAGGTCCTTTCGACCGCCATTTTGTTGAAGGGGACCAGGTATTTCTTCGACTACAACCTTATAAGTAGACTTCCCTAAAAGCTCACCACTATCAGAAACTTGCGCCAAATTTTTTTGGTCCTTATCAAGTGCTCAAGTGTGTAGGATCAGTGGCCTATCAATTAGCTCTACCTATTCAGTAGAAGATCCATCATGTTTTTAATGTTTCCTTCTTAAAGAAGGTGATTGGAAATAAGTGCCAAACTCAAACTATTCCTCCGAAGTTGGATGAAGAAGGTTCCATATGGTTGCAGCCGCAAGTAGTCTTGGCCTAGCGAGAGCGTCATCTCTGTCAGCTTACCATCCAAGAAATGTTAGTTCAATGGAAAGGCACACCTCTACAAGATTCCACCTGAGAGTCGACCATTATTCTACAACAATTCCCTCATATGGAGCCTTGAGGACAAGGTTGTTCTTCAAGGGGGGGCATGTTAGGGACCTAACCTCCCTAAAACCTCATGTAGGTGGGATAATATAATTCCATGTAATAAAGGCCAATATTATTAAGGCCTGGCAATAAGGAAGAATAATTCAAATGTAAAAAGACCTAATAGAATCTTCCGCTTCTAGAAGGATCTTCCTCTAGATTGTTCTTTTGGATAGATACATTTAGTATAAATAGAAGTAGAGGGTATGAGAAATATTGTCTTGGATATTATTGTAATAGAACTCTATGCTGAAGGTTTCCCCCTCGAAGAGGAAAGTGAATATTGCTCTTAGTAATCAAAGTTCTCTTTCTTGTTATTCTGGTATTATTATGGTATTGTTGTGGTATTTTTTTTGGTTATATCATTGTTTCTCTGTGTTTCTCTGCCATTTCTAGTTAATTATTTCTCTTCTACATACTATTTTATATCTAAAAATCTATAGTCCCTTAGTCCCTTTCCTTTCTAGGATCAAACAATCGAGGGGGATCTATTTCTTTCCTTACCTACTCCTTGTTCTGCTTTCCTTCCTTTATCACATTAGCTCTTGTTCTTTCTCTTCTGCATGTAACTGTTGCTACATTAATGCTCTGTTGGACGCGACCGTTGCCGAGAACCGCTGAATCTGCCAGGTGACACTGTATCACAGCTTAAACTTCATATGTGCAACGTCATCACTCGGCGCATACAATGGTAAAGCCTCTGGCATCACACAAACTAAGAATTCGATTAAAAAATCTTTGAAACTGAAAACGAGATTTCTTTTTCTGAGATTGTTTTCCACCACAATCGACGACCAAATAAATATAATATAAAAGAGTTTTCCACCATCATCGACCACCAAATAAATATAATAAAAGAAATAAAATATTCACAAATGTGGAGGCCACCTTCCACCGAATAATGTTATAACAAATAAATATAAAAAGACACTGTTACACGACGTTGATGAGCGCTTGCTGACATATATCTCCGTATAAAGTTACAACAATGTGACAAAAGTAACCCACTAAAAATGCAATAGAGACTAAATATATGGCTGCACTCAAACTTTCTCAATAAAATAGAGAGTAAATATATGGCTGCACTCAAACTTTCTCAATAAAATAGAGAATGTGCATAAGGAATATACATTAATTAAGCAGAAATAAATGATGTGATATTCACAAGTAAATTTATTATTTTAGAGAAAAATATATATTTAATTTATAAATAAATTTGTTTCAAAGAAAATAATTGATATTTTATCTTATATAATATTTTATATATATTTATTTATTTTTAATTTTTTTATTTAAATTTCAATATTTATAATAATTTATTTATTTTCAAATTCTAATATCCATAATTCAAAGTTGTGGAGAATACATCATTTCTAATAATAAAATTAAAGAAATTTTATTATTTTCTCTAAATGTTAAATTTATTATTCAAATTCATATATATATATATATATATATATATTTGAAATCTATTATTCAAATTCCAATATCCATAATTCAAAGTTGAGGAGGATACATCATTTAGGTGTACACCTATTGACAATGGGTACAATTAATCACCTTTTAATCATAAATTTCAATCTTAGGGTTGGCAATTGAAGATGCTGACATATTCTTCGTCGTCCTCTCTAATCAATGGATGAGATTTTGATAAATTAACTTCTGCTCATTTATAAAGACGTTCAATGATTAAGAAATAACAACAAAAATTATTGTCGCGTGGATTATGAACTGTGAGTATCTACCTTTCCGTTTCTTCTGTGTGTTTTACATTGGTCATTTTTTTACCAAGGCGGGCGTGTGGATGTGAAGTGCTTTGTGTGGGCGTATTACCCAGTTCCTTCATTTGCGTTGCAGGAAAATGCGTTGCAGGTGCGTAGATGTGAAGTGCTTTGTGTGGGCGTATTACCAGTTCCTTCATTTGCCTTGCAGACCTCCCAGTTGCAGGTGCGTACATTATTAGGGTTACGTTATATTTAATTTTACATTAATTAAATTAAATTTCAATATAATTAAATACAATTTTAATTTAATTAAATTTTATTTAAAATATAACTTTAATATAATTTTAAATTTTAATATAAATTTAAACGTTCAAAGGCTAAGAAGATGAATGGAAGTCCAACAATTTATTTATTAATAGATAATAAAATTTAATATATTCTTTTAAGGATTAGATTCATCTTCTTAACCTTTCCACGTTCACCAGCCGATTTTGCTGCTGTGCTAGTAATAATAAAATTAAAGAAGTTTTATTATTGTCTCCAAATGTGTAATTGTTATTTGGTTGATAGATACTTTCTACTTTTTAGAATGAAGGAGATGTGTAATTTCTTCATTACTTAATATAGAGTTAACTTGTGACATTTAAAATAATATTAATAAGAAAAAAAAAAATTCAATATTTCAATATCGACTCTTTATATATATATATATATATATATATATATATATATATATATATATATATATATATATACAATTGAAAGAACATAAATTTTTATGGTTAAAACAATTGAATGGTGGGTTATCAAGTATGAGACACCAATTTGACTTGGTCATGATCAAGCATGATACATCGAGAGTTAACCATTGTAAATATCTCATTTGTTACAT
>ML782314.1:430643-453890 GCA_009831015.1 Picea engelmannii | reverse complement strand
TAATAAAAGAAATAAAATATTCACAAATGTGGAGGCCACCTTCCACCGAATAATGTTATAACAAATAAATATAAAAAGACACTGTTACACGACGTTGATGAGCGCTTGCTGACATATATCTCCGTATAAAGTTACAACAATGTGACAAAAGTAACCCACTAAAAATGCAATAGAGACTAAATATATGGCTGCACTCAAACTTTCTCAATAAAATAGAGAGTAAATATATGGCTGCACTCAAACTTTCTCAATAAAATAGAGAATGTGCATAAGGAATATACATTAATTAAGCAGAAATAAATGATGTGATATTCACAAGTAAATTTATTATTTTAGAGAAAAATATATATTTAATTTATAAATAAATTTGTTTCAAAGAAAATAATTGATATTTTATCTTATATAATATTTTATATATATTTATTTATTTTTAATTTTTTTATTTAAATTTCAATATTTATAATAATTTATTTATTTTCAAATTCTAATATCCATAATTCAAAGTTGTGGAGAATACATCATTTCTAATAATAAAATTAAAGAAATTTTATTATTTTCTCTAAATGTTAAATTTATTATTCAAATTCATATATATATATATATATATATATATTTGAAATCTATTATTCAAATTCCAATATCCATAATTCAAAGTTGAGGAGGATACATCATTTAGGTGTACACCTATTGACAATGGGTACAATTAATCACCTTTTAATCATAAATTTCAATCTTAGGGTTGGCAATTGAAGATGCTGACATATTCTTCGTCGTCCTCTCTAATCAATGGATGAGATTTTGATAAATTAACTTCTGCTCATTTATAAAGACGTTCAATGATTAAGAAATAACAACAAAAATTATTGTCGCGTGGATTATGAACTGTGAGTATCTACCTTTCCGTTTCTTCTGTGTGTTTTACATTGGTCATTTTTTTACCAAGGCGGGCGTGTGGATGTGAAGTGCTTTGTGTGGGCGTATTACCCAGTTCCTTCATTTGCGTTGCAGGAAAATGCGTTGCAGGTGCGTAGATGTGAAGTGCTTTGTGTGGGCGTATTACCAGTTCCTTCATTTGCCTTGCAGACCTCCCAGTTGCAGGTGCGTACATTATTAGGGTTACGTTATATTTAATTTTACATTAATTAAATTAAATTTCAATATAATTAAATACAATTTTAATTTAATTAAATTTTATTTAAAATATAACTTTAATATAATTTTAAATTTTAATATAAATTTAAACGTTCAAAGGCTAAGAAGATGAATGGAAGTCCAACAATTTATTTATTAATAGATAATAAAATTTAATATATTCTTTTAAGGATTAGATTCATCTTCTTAACCTTTCCACGTTCACCAGCCGATTTTGCTGCTGTGCTAGTAATAATAAAATTAAAGAAGTTTTATTATTGTCTCCAAATGTGTAATTGTTATTTGGTTGATAGATACTTTCTACTTTTTAGAATGAAGGAGATGTGTAATTTCTTCATTACTTAATATAGAGTTAACTTGTGACATTTAAAATAATATTAATAAGAAAAAAAAAAATTCAATATTTCAATATCGACTCTTTATATATATATATATATATATATATATATATATATATATATATATATATATATATATACAATTGAAAGAACATAAATTTTTATGGTTAAAACAATTGA
This sequence comes from Picea engelmannii, assembly GCA_009831015.1. Lineage (NCBI taxonomy): Eukaryota > Viridiplantae > Streptophyta > Pinopsida > Pinales > Pinaceae > Picea > Picea engelmannii. Next base: position 452,220 of record ML782314.1, on the reverse strand, counting down.
ATGGTGGGTTATCAAGTATGAGACACCAATTTGACTTGGTCATGATCAAGCATGATACATCGAGAGTTAACCATTGTAAATATCTCATTTGTTACATNATATATATATAAAAAACAATTGAAAGAACATAAATTTTTATGGTTAAAACAATTGAATGGTGGGTTATCAAGTATGAGACACCAATTTGACTTGGTTATGATCAAGCATGATACATCGAGAGTTAACCATTGTAAATATCACATTTGTTACATCAATTTTTTTATTTCATTAAAATTACTAGAAGTGCAAACTTTGGATCAAATCTTGCAAACCTTTAACATTTCCTTAAATTTTGTACCTTCTACATTTAAAAAAGATTTGATTCATGTAAACTCTTACACATTTATTATTATTAAATTATTATTTTAATATATTATCTTACGTGAATATCTGTCCAACACAAATATATATTAAAATATAAAATATTTAATAAATATTTAAATTAAAAAAAAATATAGACTAATTAATATTATAAATTATTATAAAATATTTTTATTTAAAAAAATATTTAAAATTTAAAAATTTATTTTATCTCTACCCATCCTCACCTTATATCATATTTAATATTTAAATACCAAATATATTAAACTTTTTGTGAATTCAAATAACTTATTTATTTTTTTAAATTTTCTTTCAAAATAAATATTCAATATAATGATAAAAACGCTTTCCTTCACAATCCATAGTTAAACCTTCACAATCCACAGTCAAATATTCAAGATGCTGATAAAAACTCTTTGCTTCACAATCCATAGTAATAGTTTGACTTTAGGAATACTCTTTTGATTTTAAGGTAGCAAATTCAAGGTGTGAATAAAAACTCTTTTGCTTAATCCATAGTTCACTTAGAGTAATACTTTGACTTTTGAGATATTTTTTGATCTTAAGGTAGCCCAAAAAAGTTTCCATGTAACAGCCAAGTGATAAATATAGTTATTCTAGAAATTGGAACACATAGATGAAAGAAATATTTATGATAAGAAATTAAATTATTGTAATTTAAATTTTTAGATACTTTTTGATCTTAAGATAGCCCAATTTTTTTTTCCATGTAACAACCAAGTCACAAATATAGTTATTCTAGAACATGTAACAACCAAGTGACAAATATAGTTATTCTAGAAAATTGGAACACATAGATAAAAGAAATATTTATGATAAGAAAAGAAATTATTATAAATCTGAACTCTACATATACATAATATAATTCTCCCATCAATGACTGATTATTTTTAGTATCTCTATTAAATGTAAAATGCCCTCTGTAAGACTTAGTAGCCTTCAAACTCTGGGACCCCAACTCTATATAATTCTCCCATCAGTAAGGAGATTGTTTTTACAAACTCTGGGACCCCAACTCTATATAATTCTCCCATCAGTAAGGAGATTGTTTTTACATCCATCTATTAGATGTAAAATGCCCTCTGTAAAATGCCCTCTGTAAGGCTCAGTAGCCTTCAAACTCTAGCAGCCCAACTCTATTTATGATAAGAAAAGACAACTCTAATTATAATAAGAAAATAAATTATTGTAAATCTGAACTCTACATATACATAATATAATTCTCCCATCAATAACTAGATTATTTTTAGTATCTCTATTAGATGTAAAATGCCCTGTGTAAGTCTCAGTAGCCTTCAAACTCTGGGACCCCAACTCTATATAATTCTCCCATCAGTAAGGAGATTGTTTTTACATCCATCTATTAGATGTAAAATGCCCTCTGTAAGGCTCATGTAAAATGCCCTCTGTAAGGCTCAGTAGCCTTCAAACTCTGGCAGCCCAACTCTACTCTTGTGCAGCTGTTGAACCCCATCAATAAAACCCTGCAAGTTCTTATAAGAAGATCCCTCTTTACCCACAGACATTTTTGCAAGTTTCCTCAGCTCTTGAGCTTTCTTTCTTATGGCTTTTCCTTCTTCCTTGGCCAACAGCATGGTGACTGCCCTTCTCACTTCCTCTGCATCTGGCACACCATCCACATCCACACATATACTTATAGCCATGCCCAGGCGTTCCACTAAGAGCTTCGAGTTATAAGATTGATCTCCCATCATGGGCCACGTGATCATGGGGATTCCCGCGCTCACGCTCTCCAGAGTAGAGTTCCACCCGCAGTGACTCAGGAATGCTCCCACGGAAGGATGCGAAAGAATCAGCAGCTGAGGCGCCCAACCCCATATGATTAGTCCTCTCTCTCGGGTTCTCTCACGGAATCCCTCGGGTAGTCCTACGCCGGTCCCTTTCGGTTTATGGTCGGCGGTAGGGCATTTGATGACCCACATGAAATCCTGCCCGCTGGCCTCTAAACCTGCAGCCAGAGCACGGATCTGCGTGTCGTTTTGGAAAAAATGGCTTCCCAAACACACGAACACAACTGACTGCGGACGCCTAGAATCCAGCCACCGCAAGCACTCATCGTCGCTGATGTCCGCCGCCTTACCTCTGCTACTAATATTTTCACGATCGATCACCGTCTCGTCGAAAACAGCAGGAGGAAGTATGGGACCTATGCTCCAAACGGGTTTGCCCGTCAGGTTCGCGATGTGATCGATTCCCAAATAGTCGAGCTCGTAAAACGTATTGATAAGTATGCCTCGTCCCTCCATGCTCTGGTTAAGCTCCTCCCTGAAGAACCCCCACAGAGGATGAGTGTCCGGATCCCGCCACGCCACAGACATCTCCGACTTGCGCAGCTTGAAGGCGAAGCTCAGCTTGGGGACCTCAAAGAACTCGTCGTCTCCCTCCACGCTTTTCTGCGGGACGTGGTTAAAAATGGAGTGCATGACAGACATGCTAAATGCCCCCGTCGTATAGAAAACCACGGTGGGGATCCCAAACTTGGCTCCCGATCTTTGAGCCCATCCCGTACACATGTCGCCGATGATGCACGAGACTGGAAGAGGAGTCGAAGGAGAGAAATTCTGAGCCTCCTCCTTATGACTACTCATCTGCTGATCCAGCCATTCTTCGAACGCCCCAGCCAGCTTGTGGGATGAAGCAAAGAGGGCGTGGATAACATTGACGGGGACATTATCCGTGCTCTCGATTCCCGGAGGCACTCCCTCGATGGGAGGCAAGGGCAGAGACACCAGCCGGATGTCCAGATTCAAACACTCGACCTGAGGATTGAGCTTATTGACGTTCCCCGGAGTCGTTACATACGAAACCGCGAGGCCCTGCGAGGCTAGCAGCTTGGTCAGTTCCAGAAATGGAATGAGATGGCCCTGCCCCAAGGATGGGACGGCTACTACATGGGCTTTGTTTTCTCCCATACGCAGAAGTCCAATAATAACAACTATAATCAAAGAACGAATGAAATTGATGCTCAGATTATACCAAAGCAGAACTGGATCTGGGTTTCTCTATATCGCTTACAGCGATCACACCGAGAATAAAATCCAAGATCAAACTCCTCCTTTCAATCCAAAGGCATATGGTACAGGAGAAGTACAAGATCCAACTCCTCATTGCATATACTCCACTAAAATCCAATTACGAAAAGTATTCGGAAAAAATAGAATACGGCAAAAAAATATAAAAATAATCGTGAGCATCTAATAAATATAGCAAGTGTCTGTACTCGGTTTTGTTTGATCTGTATTCCAAGTGTGGAGGATTAGTATAATCATTCACTTTCCCAGATGTAGTAGAATTTTACAGCAGTGTTCTTGAACGAATAACAACACTAGCTGTTTGCACTTTAAAATCTCTGTATTTTAAAAAATTATATAATTTTAAAAATATATTTGTAAGAATTATATATATACGTTGAAAGGCATATATCTATTGGTAATGGGCACAATTAATTTAATGACTTTTTAATCTAAAATTATAATCTGATGGCTAACAATTGAAGATTCTGACATATTCTTAGTTGTTCTCTCAAATAAATGAATGTGATTTACTCTTCATAATTTCCTTGCATTTTTGAATGCATTTGTTAACCTGTTTACTTTTTAACATTTACCTAATCATATTAAGAAATTACTATAGCACCATATGATTGCCACCTTTAAATAATTAACTTTTGAAATTACCAAGTTTGGATTATTAACAGGCATTACTTCAACTTCCTCAATTGTTAATGCGTCTCAACCGTCTGTACTTATGTACTTCTCCAGAAGTTTCATATTCTCGCCAACCAGCATGAGCTTGGAGCTTTTCATATTCTCACCCGAAACGTTTCATATTCTCGCCGACCCACCTTTCAGCATTCATCAGGCTGTGCTAGCTGTTTGCACTTTAAAATCTCTGTATTTTAATTGCAAGTCATATATTACTAAAAAAAAATAATTGCAACAATCATAGCATACCAAAAAAGTAAATAATTGCAACAATCTCTGTATTTTAATTGCAACAATCATATATTACCAAAAAATAAATAATTGCAACAATCATATATTACTTTTAAAAAAACAAAAAAATCATATATATTAAAAAAATAAAAAAATAAAGGTTAGTCTAAACGTTGTATGCTTTGATTGTTTATAGTGATTTTATTCAAATTTATATTGTTTATGGTGATTTTTTACAAATTTATATTTACGCTCAAAGAGGTACATCTATTGATAATGGGCAGATTTAATAGGGGTTTAGTGCTTAATAAGTTTTCTATGGACAGGATTAAATATGGCTGAAATATTCTTAATAGTCACACAAAATAAATGGCTAATCATTAACTTCCTAGCTATTATAAAGACATCAGTTTATGTGTTTACTTTTTTACATTTACCTAATCATATTTAAAAATTACTTTGATAGCTAATTGATTGCCACTAAGTGATTAACAAAAATTAAAATATTAACACCATATAAATGAAGCTCAACCGTTTATTTGTTAATCAATAATAAAATTTAATATATTCTTTTAATGATTTGTTTCATCTTATCAACCTTTGGACGTTCACCAACAACTATTTAACTGTTGTGCTAGTGCCTAATTCCAATAAAAAAAACTCATTAACTAAAATTTTTAACCAACAACAATAAATAATACCAAAAAATATAAAAATATAAAAATCCAAAAAATATAAAATAAAAAAAAATAAGAGTTATCCAAAAAAAAATCAAGAAGGCGATGTAAGCTGAATCAATGAGAAACGGTTATCTTTTCACCGTGCTCACATATTTCCTGGTTATATCCACCACCCAATTCCAAGGTTGTATAGCGAGCTAAACTCTAATTCGACAACATCCAAGAAGGCGATGGGAGCTCAATCAATGATCTCACTCAGACTCCACTAATTCGACAACATCCAAGAAGGCGATGGGAGCTCAATCAATGATCTCACTCAGACTCCACTAAAATTTTACACAAGAGCTATGATCTTATAGTGAAATTGGTCTTAATTCTTGATTGGTGGTTTTTAGATTGTTCTGGTCTTACATTCTACATTCATTCACTGAAATAGATACTAGCAGAGAGAGTGGTTGGCGGCTGGTGAACACCAAAAGGCACATAGGGTTGGTAAATCCTTAAACGTGGTTAGTGAACATCAGTTTAGAAGTAGAATGTGGACATTTATTTAGATGCCATGGTTTAATCCTATTTAATCATTTAAACGTGGTAATTACATGTCTTTATAGTAATTTTTTAATATGATTGTTTTGGAGGACTACGAAAAATATACCAGCATCTTCAATTCATAACCTTTCTACTTAAAAATGTAAACATCAAAGACGACCACTTTATCTTGTAGATTAATGTTCATGGTTAAATCTAATAAGATTCATCTTAAATTCCAGATTTTTCAAGCAATTGGAAATAAAAAAACTTGTGGCAAAGACATTTTAACCCCGGGAAGGTTTCATGGCTGAATTGTTGTGGGTTTCATTGTTTCTACAGGGATCGATGGCAGAGTGATATCAATGATGATTTCCCCAGGAGATTGTGTGCGGTTATTGGTACTTGTTTTCTTTAATTAAACACACCCCAAAATACATTCACACCCCAAAAGACATTTTTCCCAGTGTGCCATTGACACATCTGGGCATTTTTTATTTCAGCCTGAGCATGCACCCGTGCACACGTTTCTTCCCTATGAGAAGATTCGAAGCAGCAGAGGAGAAGGAAGCGGTGATAAGTTGAATGAAGCAGTGCGCAGCGTTCATTCACAAGATTTTTTGCAGTCATCTATGCTTCAAAATATTTTTTGATAATTCTTGCACAAATTTATGGACCCTTGAACTTGTGGCCCTTGTAGTTAAAAGAGGAAACAACATCATCACTAGATTCACTACACCTTCCAAAGCCCCTTTTTTTCCACAATGATCTTGTTCTCCATGAAGTTAAGAGGAAACAACATCGTGAATGGACGAGGCTTATAATTCATTTTAGTCCACACGAGGTTCATTTATTGAATTATCATTTTGAAGCATTTTAGTCCAAAAGAGTCTATATTACATGAAATAATTGATTACTAATGGAGAAAACATCAACCTCTTTGCTAAAATTTCGATTTTCTATTCTTCTTAACTTTGTATTCATCATTTCAATTTCATGGGAGGTTATCAATCTCAGTTCCTCATAGGGCATAAGCTTAGAAAAATGAATTATGTAGACTTGTAAATTGTATGGTTATGAAATTTGCTTAGAGATGATATATAATTCTGTTAGAGTCTAGACCTCTCTTTTTACTTTCTAATTTCCATAATGAGCCTTAGTTATACATGTTGTAAATGCATTTTGGTTGTATTCATCTCATAGTTGTTGAATCCAATTTCTGCAATCAAAATCTGTCTGTCAAATGACAATTAAATCATGTAATCTGTTCATTAGAGAATCTTCTCTCCCTTGAGCTGAGCCCTCACTACTTCAGCTGAATTGTCCTCCATTAGAAACATTCATGTTATATGAGCTATCTTGGATTGATGTTTCAACCCACTAGCTCTTTTCCTTGAAATTCCCCGACCGCCTCTTTCTATCTATTTCTCCTCGAAATTTGATCCCCACTCACTCTTCATATTTCTACCCCACTACCTTCATTCAATGCCAAATCTCATCCTCCCATAGAGACGCGTAAAAAAATACGCAGTCTCAATATAACCATGCACGACATCCAACTACATAATATCGGGAGTTGAATTTGCATACATATCGTTCTGCAAGATTCAAAGTTCATCCAGAGTAAAATGGTCTAGGAAGAAAGCAAGCTCTCCCCAAACATCGTCATAATATGGGAAGTCTTCTATATCAATCATGACCGAGGTCACTTCAAAATCCCCATTTGTTGTTAATTCACCTTGCTCTTTTGAACCCATATGTTCAGTGCTACTATTTTCATCGGTGGACTCGATATTATTATCAGTTTGCATCTTCAACCCAATTTCATCTTCCAAATAATTTATAACGATGTTGAACCTCATCTCACCCTCGACAACATTCGTAGGTATCTCCTGGATTACTATTATTGTTATTCGCACTATCAATATTGTCGAGGGAGGCCATGAGATTACAATGATATACCAATGTTATACTATTAGTTCACTTTGCGTCTGGGGAAGCCATCCCAGTATTCAAATATTCATCTCTCCCTCCCTTATTCTGAGAAATTTGAGAGAATGCGACCATCTTTACGATAAAATGTTGTAAATAAAACATATCAGCTGCAACAATTGATAGTTAATGCAAAGAATGGGGTTATTAATATTTCAACGACATAACATTCATGGTCACCCCACAACTTATTTATAATATATAGGTCGCTGGTAGTGGATCGATAAGAAATCCTGCCTGATGTGCAAGCCAAAGAAACAAGATTCAATGTGTTGGTTTTAAAATTCTTTTTCTTTTGTATGCTTCAATGGAATGGTAATCATAGGACACATGAAAACCCATGTTTTCACAAAGATGCTCACAAGGACCATTGCTCAACTCTAGCTAACACTTTTCATATAGGTCAAGTGCCACAACAACCACCACAATAGAAATGCTTAACCATGCCTCTGCTTACACACTTCCTGCTTTTTCATCGGCTACCTGAAAAATAAGGACATACAGCTATGGAATGCTTCTGGATGGAGCGATGAGCAGGGTTTTCAAACCCTTAAATACAAGAGCTTAATTGAAGTACAAAGTGGAGGAACCCTATGAATGCATGATCTTCTCTAATATTTAGGAAGGGACATAGCATCTACTGATCAAAATGTTCCCCTTTGTCTTTGGAAGCTCCGGGATTTAAACCCTTTGGTATAATTCTTGCATTTAAAGCTAAGTTTCTTTCAAAAGGAGGATTTGACACCTCACCCTTATAAATTTTTCAGGAAGATATTTATTTAGCAGTAGTTTCAACCTAAAATTAGTCAATACTTTAATTGTCAGCAACAATTTCTTTCTACCAAACAATGGAGAATTTCAGGTGGAGAAGGCCCAAAACTTAGGTCCACACTCGATATCATGTTGACCTTGTTCTATTGGTTTTTAATAAAAACATTGAGTACTTATTGAATAATGTAGAGAAGTCTGTGTGGTGTTTCTTAAACATCTGATACCTTTTGAGGCCTATGTGGTTGTTTCTTTCTTTATGTCTTTAATGAATAATATGGTTGTTTTCAATGGGAACAAATAGATGTATTTGTTGGTGACTATGATTAGATTTTTTATTCCTTTGTCTTTATTGTATAATACCTCTCAGTTATCAACTTATGGGTAATTCTCTCATTACAGTCACATGTCCAACAGTCTTCACCTGCAAAGGACTAGAAAAAGCTTATCATCTCTTAGTTTACATTCAGGCTGCAACATCTATGTCATTGTGGTCAGTGTTATACAATTTTTCATGGAAAAGAAGAGCAGGAAATAGTTAGGCCACATAAAAAAATTACTTTGTTGTTGAGATGGGTGGTGGTCACATGCTTAGCAAGAGAGAACTTGTATTTTATGTTTATTCTGGCCAACTCCAGACCTGGTGATCTTATGCATGTTAAGAAACAAAAAATGTACTATTCATATTATCCAACAGATGTATTTTCTCCTGGAGATATGGAGGCCCTGACATCCGTTCGATGTATTTAAGATGAAAAAGGAACAACCCATAGATGTTTGTATGGAAGATGAATTTTACCAAATAAATTGGTTGATGTCTGCCATGAATGGTTCTCAATATATATGGATATGTTAAAATAGTCCCCAACTATTTATTTGTCCCTACACTGTAAGATTGGAAACCATTCCATAAGCCCATGCCCCAATATAGAGGGAAAATTGAATATCTTCATGAATATATGAAATGTTGATTTGCAAGATCAAATAAGTAATCCCATTTGTCCATTTTTACAAAACACAGCTATGAGAATGAAAATGTTCATTTTTACAAAACACAAGTATGAGAATGAAAATGTTATTCAATCATTTCCCAAGTCCCAAAATAATATATTCTTCATCTTGTATATTGGGAAATATAATCTATGGTCGAAGGGCTAAACAAAACGTCCAAAATTTCTTTTTTGTGTCTTTCTTTTCTACGTAGAATGATGAAACATCCCCCCTCAAGAATCAAAGCATATTAGTGAGTGTCCCAATGTCTCTAATGTTGTCAGTTTAAAGGTCACCCTTTCCAATGAAGGCATACGCTCCTTTTGAGAAAATGGGACCATATTTTTCAAGTGGGGTACTCCCACTTAATTACTCTCGGAGACTATGTAGAATGTACAACCACATGCCTCTATGATGTCATTTTTATATTTCAAACCAAAAACAAATCTCTTTCAATCTCTTTCCGCTAAATCTTGGTTCAATAAGTTTACATTAAAAAAAAAATTAATAATAAATAAAATCTCGCGTGAATGCAATTTTAAAATCTTGGGTCCATAAGTTTATATAAATCAATTTATTCTTTAAATAAATGTATCCATAACCACTTTGCTATGTATTGTTAAATATTAATATTATTTGAAATTGCGTAAACAATTCAAATCCAAAAAAATATGTATAATACTATAGAAAATTTAATTCTATATAAACTTGCTCTTGCCAAGCCTAAGTTGTTGAGAGCAAGTTTGAATTGCTACCAAATCGATTTAGCTCGTTTTTTATGAAAAACAAAGTTTAACTTGGAAGCACTCAATAACTTGGCCAAGTTTTGTAACAAGACTAAAAACCTTTGTTTTCTTCCTAAGAGAAAGACGTATCATTTTTCCCTAGATCTAAAAATATTGTAATTCATGTGAGAATTTAAATTGACGTCAAAGTAGACAACTCTCAATGTTTACAAGTTTACAATTTTAACAATAATGTAACCATATTTAGTCTTTGAACTCATTACATATTTAAAATATAATGTGAGGAATATATAGGTCTTTCTTGTTTTGACAAGATATATATAATTTATCTTACAAATAATTAATGTAAAATTAGTTTTGCCTTACATCAATGACATGGTTTTGTCTTTACTAGGATAATAAAAGTTGATACTATTTTATTTCATTTTCATATCAAATTAGGAATATATATGTCTTTCCTATTTTGAGAAGATATGTATAATTTATCTTACAAATAATTAATGTAAAATTAGTTCTCGCTTACTTCAATGACATGGTTTTGTATTTACTAGGATAATAAAAGTTGATACTATTTTATTGCATTTTCATATCAAATTAGAATTAGATGTATCTAAATCTTTTGTTTTTACGATATACTTAGAAAAATTGATTGCATCCTTCATTTCTCTATATTATCTTTCTTTCATTATTTGTTCTCTCACAAAATATTGTGATGGTCATAAAAATAATATTATATTTGTTATCATCTAACCATGTCCCTGTTCACTATGTTTTATTTGGGGGTTTTACAATTTTCTCTCTGGTTAAACTATGTAGCATGTTCTTTTTAAAGGTATGTGCCAAGATATGGTCTAGTATTTATTAAGGTTTTGGTGCCAATACGATTTGGCATAGAAGAAATGAACATTGTTATAATAACTGATATTCTAAGAAGAGTGGGTGCACATGTGATTGTGTCCTCCATGGAACCAAATATCCAGATACAGTGTTCTAATATTGCATTATTCACTAGGAAGAACAAAGAAATTATAATAAATTTCAATGTATTAACTCTATCTCATGTCTCTTTGCAGGTCACCACTGAATAATTTCAGTCACTTCCACTGCTTCCTCCAATGCAAAGATCAATATCTTCGACTAAAATTACAGATTTTTTTCTTATATTTTTTTAATGGTGGGTCTTGATATTCTTACAGATCATGCAACTTTAGAGGCATATATCTCTATGCTTATTTATCATACTTACTCCATGCTCTCCTCTTCAATTTGTGCCCTAACATTGAAAGGTAGCATGGGCAAATTACAAGCAATTTCATCGCTAAAAATTTTGAAGGTTTTGTACAATCTAATCATTATAAGCCATATAACAAAGGTATTTTAAATATAATCTTTCATAACCATACAAACCCTGATTTTGACCAGTGAAAAAATAGGGTAACCACAATGACAAAAATTATCATATCATATGTTGGTTGTTGCATGTTAGTGGTTTCCGACATTTATTGTGTGTATTGACCACTTGTGAATGCAATGCGATTTATAGACATATATCTTTCACCGACCCCAACATCCTCCATGCAACTCTATTCTATTGATTGACCACTTGTGAATGCAATGCAATTGATAGCCATATATATTTCACCAACCCCAACATCCTCCACGCAACTCCTAGGTTGATTGTTCCAACAACTATAACAACTTAGTACTTATAGTAAGTTATCAAGGAAAATCTTCTAAATGTTTAAACAATATAACAACTTGAACTTTCTTTGACATTTCCTTTACCCCGCTTTAGGGTTATGCTAGTTTATTTTAATGTTTTCCATGAGAAGGACTATGAGAAGGAGTCCTTGTTAACATTTAATGATTTCCATAAGGACTATGAGAAGGAGTCCTTGTTTTATTTATTTATTTTGCAGATCTATTCAACAAAATTAATGTACAACCATATAAATAAGAGCTTTGTAGCCTCAATTGCGGTTGTCTTAGCACGTAGGCTGATGATTTATTAATTTAATATATTAAATTGATATTTAAAAATAAGTTGCAAGGGATTTTTATGGACATTGTTGATTTATAGGTAAATAAATGATTAGATTAAGTGATTGGAATTATATAGGTAGAGTGGTTGATTGACCGTTACTAACCTGAAAGGAACCTTCTATTTATAAATATATATCAACTTTCTCAACTTGATATTTTTAATATAAGTTGACAATTATGTAACAGTTGATATTTAAAAGTGTTTTCCTTTTATAAATAAAATGGAAGCTTTATCTATATTTGTATGAATAAAATGGGATCAATTTATTAAGTGACCAAACCCCTACACCCTTCTTACAAAACAACAACAATATTATTATTCCAACTCATGCCAAACAATTAATATCAATAGAATAGTCAAAGCAATCCTCTGTACAATAACCAATCCCAAGAAGATCGTGTTCTTTTATACAATAAGTCTTTAAGAAATTGATCTATTGGTATCACATATAAATAAATGTTGTAAGCTAAATGTTTTAGTTTTGGTTTTTTCAACTAATACTTTTCTGGTTATATTTGCTAGAAATTTGGCAAGTCATTGTTGGATCTGTAAATTTGAGTAGTTATTTTTGTATAATTCAAGATCTCTTGTGTTATATAGATTTTTGAGAATGGTAAATCCATTTATGCATTCAAAAAAATAATTTAAATAGAAACGACAATTTAAACTGAAAAAACTGTGATTTCTTGCAAACTTAAGTAGCCAAATTCTGACCAAAGAAACCAAAATTTTCATTTCTAATGTTTAACTATGAAAAATAGGTAAAACAAATTTGGTCAACAATAAACTAATAGTTAGTAAATTATAAATATGATGATGATTAATGTCCACTAATACAAAATTTGTCTATTGGACCTTAAGAGGGTAAGTGATTACTTGCGATTATTTAGAATTTTGTCTTTGTGCTCGAAAAGAATTAAGAGAATCTTTCTAGATCACCATAGTTTTTTTGATGTAAGAGGTTAGAGAAGGTTGGTAAGGTGACAAATATTTTGAAAATGAGATCTAATCTATGTATAGGATGGAAAATCTAAGAGAAAGTGTTTTTCATCTTCAACCTTCTTAGTGTCACAAAGGTGACACACTCTTTCATCCCATGACGTTTTAGAAATTGACCAACGCCCAGTTTCACTATGGAGCTCGTGGTAATTTTTTCTTATCTTAGCAATTCTTATTTTTTTCTTTACACTTGGAAAAATAGATAGATAATTTTGATCTTCTCGATTAGGGTTGATTACATCCTTATAATTGTTAGAAAAATAGGATCGTGGAGAAATAAAATAAAATAAAATAAAATGCAAAAATAAAACACAAAAGATACACAATACAATAGAGACACAAATATACGTGGTTCACCCAATGTGGGTTACGTCCACTAGAGAAATTTCCAGGTCATTCCTTTATTATTATCCAAAAAATGAAGGGATACAACTTACACCACACCCGTTGTAACTTCTTCTACTTTCTCTCACAATCTCCTTTCTAGGAATACAATATTTGCAATGATACATAGTCACAATACAATTCCCGCATAAAATAGGGTTTCCTTCTAGGGAAAAAAATCCTAAAATAACTTGCACCGTTAGATCTACGACCTTATAATGAATGGTCCAGATTTACTATGAAATTAAACAATATATATTTACAAGAAAAAATTTCCTTCGGGGGCTTGCTTTCCCCCAAACCCCATAGGGGTGAAATCCCCCCCTGCAACCCCCCTCGCATGGAGGAGTGTACAATATTATCGGGTGTACAATATTCATGAGGTATAAACACAGCTGAAAACAACGACTTATGAATTAGGAAAATAATAAGTCTCCATAACCAACAATCTCCCACTTGGAGACTGATCACAACAACTCCACCACTTATGTACTTGTTGGAATATGATCCACCTTGGACTTGGAAAATTTTCCATCTTCACCCTCATACTTGAAGACCAACTGAAACTCAACAGGAACTTAGTTTCTCCATGGTTACTGCCTTTGTTAACATGTTTGCAGGATTCTGGCTAGTATGCATCTTTTCCAACTTCAAATGGTCATCTTCTAAGATAGATCATATGAAAGGATACATCAGTTTTATATGCTTAGTATTCGAATGGAAGGATGAGTTATTTTCAAGATGAATGACACTCTCACTATCATAGTACAACCTTCTATTCTCCTACTTCTTTCCCAATTCCTCCATAAACCTCTGTAACCAAATCATTTCTTTACTAGCCTCGGTAGCAACAACATACTCTTCTTCTATTTTTGAAGGTGCAACAACCTTTTGTAGTTTCAAAATCCAACTTATTGTTGTCCCAACTAGAGTAAAAACATATTGTGTGGTGCTCCTCCTGCTATTTTTATCACCTACCATATCTGAATAAACATATCCTTGTAGAACAATGTCTGAACCTTCAAAACATAATGCATGAGTAGCAGTACCTCTCAAATACCTGAGAATCCACTTTACTGCCTCCCAATGTTATTGACCTAGATTGTTCATATACATTCTCACAACTTCCATTGCATGTGCAATATCTTCTCTTGTGCAAAGCATCACATACATCAAGTTGCCAATTGTTGATGAATAAGAGACCCTGGACATGCATTCTATCTCCTCCTGTGGCTTGGGACACATTTTCTTGGATAATTTGAAACGTTTGGCCAAAGGTGTACTAATTGGTTTTGCATTCTACATTCTAAACCTCTCCAACAACTTCTCTATGTACTCACACAGAGACAATGTCAATTTGTGATTTTTCATGTCTCTTGTTTTTCTCATACCAAGGATTTTCTTTGCAGCACCCAAATCCTTCATCACAAATGAATTAACTAATTTCTTCTTGAGCACATTTATATCCTGTATATTAGACCCTGTAACAAGCATGTCATTTACATACAATAGCAAGATAATATAGCTTTCATTTTCTATCCTTTTAAAATAAACAAAATGATCAGAATGACATCTACTATAAACTTGTTCTGTCATAAATCTATCAAACTTCAAATATCTCTTACTTGGAGCTTGTTTTAGGCCATACAAGATCTTCTTCAACCTGCATACCAAATTCTCCTTCCCTTTGACCTCATACTCCTATGGTTGCTTCATATAAATCTCTTCCTCCAAATCCCAATGGGGAAAAGTTGTTTTTACATCTAACTCTTCAAGACGTAAATCTTCTACTACCAAAAGACCTAAAATAGTCCTAATTGAGGTCATTTTAACAACAGGAGAAAATATTTCATCAAAATATATACCTTTCTTTTGTGCAAACCCCTTTACAACAAGTCTAGCCTTGTATCGATTTTTGCATCCATCTTCTTCCTTCAACTTGTAAACCCATTTATTATTCAATGTTCTTTTTTCTGCAGGAAACTAAACCAAATTCCAAGTCTGGTTATTTACCATGGAATTCATTTACTTTTTCATGCCTTGCTCCCACTTCTTTTTACCTGCATTGTCTCTTCATAACATTCTGGTTCACTAGAATCAATCAACAATAAATAATACAATGAACGAGAGTATCGTTCATGGGGTCTACTTAAACTGGTATATCTTTTAATAACACTTGCAAGACTTTGAGGTACATTTTTCTCCTTTTCTTGTACATTTTGATTTTTTGGTACCTTTGGAATTTATTTTTCAGTGATCTCATCAATCATTATGTATTCTGTTTTTTTTTTTCCTATTCTTTCCCTGCAACTGATATTTGTACATGACATTCTCATTGAATATGGCATTTCTACTCCTAATGATTTGTGATTTTCATAATCCCATAACCGATCATCAAAATCATTAACACCACATCCAATAAAGATACACTTCTTGGATTTTACCTCAATATTTGTTCTATTTTCTTTATCAATATGGACAAATGCTTCACAACTGAAAGTATTCAAAAAATAATAGTTTACTTTTTTACATGTCCATGCCTTCTTTCAAATTCCACCATCCAAAGAGATTGAAGGTCCTGTGTTTATTAAGTAAATAACAGTATTTACAACATCTGCCCAAAACTGTAAGGGGAACCCAACATGCAATCTCCATGTATTGTTTGCACAATCCATGATTGTCTTGTTCGTCCTTTCTGACAAACCATTTTCTTGTGGTGTTCGTGGAATTGGTTTCTCTCTACGAATCACATGGTATGAACAATAATCATCAAACTCCTTGATACAATATTCACCTCCATTGTCTGATCTCATACACTTCAACCTTTTTCCTATCTCATTCTCAAACAAATCTTTCCATTTCTTAAAAGTATCAAAAACATCAAATTTTTGTCGAATGTAATAAACCCAAATTTTTCTAGTTGCATCATCAATAAAAGTACATAATAATGGGAGACACCAAGGGATGATACCTGACCTAGTTCCCATACATATGTATGCACAACCTCTAACCTTTCACTCTTCTTTTCTTTTCCAACTTTGAGAAATCTGACTCTCTTATGTTTTCCATAAACACATTGTTCATAGAAATCCAAATCAATTTGTTTAAGATCTGACAACAAATTTCTTTTGTGAAGTATCTGCATCCCCTTCTTACTCATGTGTCCAATCCTATGATGCCGCAATGATGTATGCACTCCTGTAGAAGTTAAAGAGATAGAAGAGTGAGTATTACCAGTACATAAATATAATGTACATGTAACAATAGAAGAGTCAGTATTACCAGTCAGTATCCACTCCTTTTTAGTGTCTAGTTGCATTGTCTCTTCATAAAATTATAGTTCACCAGAATCAGTCAACAATAAATAATACAATGAAGGAGAGTATCGTTCAGAGTGTATAAATAACCTGGTATATCTTATAACAACACTTGCAAGAGTTTGAGATACATGTTTCTCCTGTTGTTGTACATTTTTATTTTCTGGTACCTTTGGAATTTCTTTTTCAGTGATCTCATCAAACACTGTGTATTGTGGTTTTTCTTTTTCCTATTTATTTCCCTACAACTGATATTTGTACATGACCTTTTCATTGAATATGAACTATCTACTCCTAGTGATTTTGTGATTTTCATAATCCCATAAGCGATAATCAAAATCATTAACACCGTATCCAATAAAGGTACAATTCTTGGATTTTTCCTCAAGCTTTGTTCTATTTTCTTTATCAATATGGACAAATGCTTCACAACCGAAAGTATTCAAAAAATAATAGTTTACCATTTTACATGTCCATGCCTCCTATGGAATTCCACCATCCAAAGAGATTGAAGGTCCTATGTTTATTAAGTAAATAACAATATTTACAGCATCTACCCAAAACTGTAAGGAAAACCTAGAATGCAATCTCATACTCCTTGCACAATCCATGATTTTCCAGTTCATCCTTTTTGACACACCATTTTGTTGTGGTGTTCGTGGAACTATTTTCTCTCTACAAATCCCATGGTATGAACAGTAATCATCAAACTCCTTGCTACAGTATTCACCTCCATTGTCTGATCTGAGACACTTCAACATTTTTCCTATCTCATTCTCAACCAAAGATTTCCATTTTTAAAAGTATCAAAAACATCAGATTTTTTTCAAATGCAATAAACCCAAGTTTTTCTAGTTGCATCATCAATAAAAATACATAATAATGAGAGACACCAAGAGATGATACTTGACCTAGTTCCCATACATATGTATTCATAATATCTAACCTTTCACTCTTCTTTTCTTTTCCAACTCTGAGAAATATTACTCTCTTATGTTTTCCATAAACACAGTGCTCAGAGAAATCCAAATCAATTTGTTTAAGATATGGAAACAAAATTATTTTGTGAGTATCTGCGTCCCCTTCTCACTCATGTGTCTAATCCTATGATGACGCAGTGTTGTATCCACTCTTGTAGAAGTTAAAGAGATAGAAGAGTCAGTATTACCAGTACATAAATACAATGTACCTACCTTCTCTCCTTTTTCTATCACCAGTGATCCTTTGGTGACCTGCCACACCTTATCTTTAAATATGGATATACAACCTTCACTTTCCAACTTCCATGTTGAAATCACATTTTTCCTTACATATTGAACATGTCTTAACTATTTCAACAACCATTTGTTTCCATTCCTTTTCTTTACTTTTAATTTTTTCATGGTGCATCATCACCCAAATGAACATGTCCAAAGTCACCTTGAACATAATCTAGAAAATGTTTCCTATGGGGTATGGCATGAAATGAAGCCCCTGAATCTACTACCAAGACTCATAAATATTATCTATAGAAATAATCAAAACATCTTATAACACATCACATGTTACATTTTCTTCTTGATTTTTCTCCTGTTGTCCATCTCTTTGTTTACTTGGAGCTCTGCAGTATTTCTTTAGATGTCCTTTATTCCCACAATTATAGCACTCTATCTTTCCCAGTCTATATGTGGATCTACCCTTCCTAGAATTCTTGCAGTTCCCAGAGCCCTTTCCTCTATCCTGTTGTCTTCCCATGTTCTCCATGTTTAACATATTACCTGATATATCACCTATTCTTTTTCGTTGCATTTCCTCGCCAAGGATAACACCAACATCATAATCAAACTTTAAAGTGTTTGAACCAGAGACAAGGTTACTTACAACCATGACCAATCCGTTCCAACTTTCTGGAAATAAACCCAATATTAGAAGAGCCCTCACCTCATCTTCAAAGTCCACCTTTACAAAACTTAGTTGATTAGTAACCGTATTAAATTCATTTGAACGGTTTTCAATAGAACCACCTTCTGACATATTCATATTAAGTAATATATTCATTAGAAATACCTTATTGGACACCGGGGGTTTTTCATACATTTTATCCAATGCATCCATCAACTCCTTCGTTGTCTTTTATTTTGAAATATTGAAAGTCGTCGATGTTGTCAGGATCAGCTGTATCATTCCTAGTGCCTTTCTATTAAGAACCTCCCATTCTTTGTCATTCATGGTCGTTGACTTCTTTCCTATTCCACCCAATGGTAGGAATAGATCCTTATGATATAAATTATATTCCATTTTCAACTTCCATAACTGGTAGTTTTGTCCATTAAATTTCTCGACCCTAAAATTTTCATCTTCTGCCATTTCTCCCACTCGAACCAGGAACCCTCTTTTCTTGCAAGTTACCTTTATCTTTGATACCAGTGTTGAGGAAAATCTATGAAATGATCTTACTCAAGCATTTTCATATTCTTCTCGGATAAAGAAAAATAGACAGAAATATCACCCTAGGTTTATAGCCAACAAAAATAATATCCTAACTCACAAGTATTAATTACGGGTGCTTAGGCTAGTCTTTTTTCAATAAATAGCTTGCTGCAAATTTACTTTTTATTTAATTTTCTAAACATATCAGTTTCTGAAATAAATGTAAAGATATAAGTAAAGTCACCAATATGATAATCAATATAGATGAGACATAAAACAATCCTTTATTTCATTCCAATTGACCAAAGAGTTATTTTCTTTACAAAATCTCATACAAAAATCTTGGAACAAAGTCAAACTTAGACATCCCCGATGGAACATACAAAAGGACCTCTGACAGAAAACCAAAACTAAAATTTAGAAGTTGGATCAACTTGCCATAGATTGCTACCCACTCGACTCTACACAATAGCCTTTGTCAGTCATGAAAATTAATTCACAAACAGAGAAGTCTACACAGACTATCAAAGATAGATCAACACCTCTGAAAAAAAAGCCTTTGATTGATGTGATGCAACCCTGAATATTGTTGTCTACAATAAGACCCTGCTATCATAAAAGAGAATTAGGCTTGTATTGAATAATGAATGAATGAAAAATGAACTATCTCAACATAAACTCAAAGAGCAAACCTTGGTATGCTTATGCTTCTATCCTCCTCTTGTTCCTCCCTTTCCTTTTTATTTTAAACAAATTAGAAATGGTTGAAGTAGTTGAAGCAACTCATTAGTTAACTTAATTAAAATACTCAACTAACTTTAGTTAGGGGGAAGGGTAATAATTATAATAAGGGTTATAAATAAAAAATAACTATTAGGAGGGACCCCTTGTCCCTCCCTTTAGTTCATAACAATCATACCAATCATAACATAACCATTAGTTAAGTAAAACTCACCTCCTTGTGTCTCCCATCAACATATCCACTTTTGGAAAATTTAGCTCATGAAATTTGAAATTATTTTCAAAACTATTACTCATATATCCCAAATAAAACATGTTGTCCAAAACTTCCTGAAATCAACTGTCACCAAAAATGGGTAAAAATAAAAAATCAAAAGCCATATTTCCCAGTCTGCGATGAAACCCTTCCTTGATTACTACCGTCACCTTTCGATTTTCCTGAATTTGCATTTGGCTGTGCAGATCCTTTAGGCATAATATCATTGATTACGTGGGAACAATCATCCCTCAAATGAATCTGGGAAGACACTGTAATGAACTTCTTTGTTAAGACAACAGCTTTGATAACAGGTGCAATTTTTTTTTTGTGTGTGTTTAAGGTGTGTGCATGCATGTAGAAGTAACAACACACTGGACTCTACATTGCCACTCGATGACCCACAAGATGAAACTACGACAAGGTAAAACTGACCACCCGCCCGTCCTACCCTGCAAGGTTAGGACCTCCAAGACACATAATCAATGCTCAAGCCCAGGTTCCCATCGATTTTAACCATTTAAGGTCTCAGGGCTGGCGACTGTTCTAAGGAACATGGAGTTGTCTACATCCCGCCCGACACCAGCAGACCAAGAAACCAACTGAATAAAATCAAGTAAGACATAAATAAGAAGTACGATTGTGCCCCTTATGGAAGGTGCGTGACAAGGACTCCGAAAACGAACCCCATGTTCAACATTAATCCAAAACCCAACAACCCTTACTTACTAACTCCGAGTAATTTAACGCATATAAATCCGGGGCATTCCACCAAGTAAGTTTTATCAATGTCAAGAGACTACACTAACATCACACTAAGATAACCATATCATCTCCTTTAATATTCCATGACATCGGTATTCCATAACATTTTTCCTTCACCTATAGCAATAAAATTGTCATCATATTGGAATATATCAATAACCATCATATATACAAATGACAAGATTTAGCAATTACAATATTAAAATGACCTTATTTAATTAACAGTATTTTAAAAGGGGCCCTATATAAAGATACTTTAAATGTCATATCTAAAATAACAACATTAAAGGACAGAAGTAACATCATAACTAACTAACATCAAGTATACCAATAATTGACAATACCATCACATATTTACTTCTTAATATACAAGTCTTCCCCAGAAATTAACCAAACTGCAAGGATGCTACCATAGAGGATAACATCCTTGCCTTTTATATTCTATAAGATTGCAACTAAGGTAACTAAAATTGTCATAACATTACCTTAAATGCCACCTTCCTTATCATGACCATAAAAGACAATATACGTTATAAGGGCGTTGCAGCTAAAGTAACTTAATCTACCATAACTAATCGTTAGCTTCAACATCAAAATTGTATTATAAAGATCCTTGTGAAT
>ML782314.1:390230-422115 GCA_009831015.1 Picea engelmannii | reverse complement strand
CGCGTTGGCTGGGGCCGTGGATGTTTCCCCGTAGGGGTTTTACCACGTGAAAACATCGGTGTGTTGATCTTTGATCTGGTTATGTGAGTGGTTACTGAAGGTGTTCGTCCTCTGTTGGAATACCTGTGTTGTCGAACAGTATGTTGGCCAATATTTGATTGTTTCATGTTGCATGTTACCTTATCCAATATCAGCATTACAGGATTTAAAAAGAAAAGAAAAGAAATTTAAGATGAAGACAGTTGCGACCAGAGCCACTCCTTTACAGGCGTGCAATCACCAAACGATTTGCAATATGAATTTTACAGAGAGCAATAAGCCAAACGAAATGCAACACGCCTTTTTACATGCAATCAATCATCCAAAACGAATGGCAACATGATTTTACAGAGTGCAATGGTCACAACGAAATGCAACATGCTTTAATGGAAAACGAAATTTGCAGCAATCAGGGATACGGAATTCCCAACACAGTTTGCCAAAAACGACCCATACCACAGTATACAGAATGAATAAATATGCTCACGATGTAAGTTAAAAATGCCCAAATGACTGTTGCAACACGCCCAACACAGTTTGCCAAAATGCCTAATACACAGTATACAGAGCGAAATAAAGATGCACATTCTGAATTGAGCGCAGACCCAGACACACAGAGGTAACTGCCAAATTATACAAGGGAAGCCCTTTAAAACTCCCCAACACCAAATGTAAAACCCATCCCATTCAACCATGGGGAATGCATACCAAAAACGCATTGCCAGACATAAAACGGACTGCCAAGATGAAAAGAAAACAGCCAGGCCAAATGATTACCAGAAGGTAAACAAATGCCAGTAGTAAAAATGATTTGACGGAGGTATTCCAGCGATAAACAATTTTTTTTTTATTCAGTAACCATTTAAATAAGACAAATCGCCAAGAACCAATTTAACGCTAACCATTTATAAAACAAATTGCCAAGAACAAGTTCTTTTTCAGCATGACATCAGAAACATTTTAACACTAACCCTTTTTAAACAATTTGCCAGAATTAAAATCATACCATTGGCACTCGCCCGCTTCCGAAGACGTCCCGCGCTCCGAGCCGCATCCCGTACTCCTTGCCGCTCCCGCTTACCTACCGCAGAAAGCTCACCGGTACCTCCCAGCCAACGCTAGGGGTACTCTGCTTCCCCCTTAGCCCCCCGAGCCCCAAAGGGGCCACACAAGAACCGGAGATATACTAGCTTCTCAGCTCGCCTCCACGACTGAGCTACCACTCCAACACAACTGAGATAGACCAACTCCTCACAAGCAATCCCTCAAGCCACAATTCGGCAGCGTAACGTTACGCTAACCGTTCATCCCCTTTCTTCCTTCCTTTCCCTTTCCTTTATAGAAATTTGAGACCCACCTACTTTTCTAATCATTAATTAATTAATTTTTAATGACAAACCTCTAAACAATCTCTGCCGTCCAAGTGTCACCCATCCCTAGGGTTCTCCACAAATTAATTTCTTTTTAATAATTAAAAGACTAAATTTCCTCACTCCCCCAAAATCGCTCCTTAAATTTCTCCTAGGGTTCCTAGATCCCCTCTCATGCTTTTAATCACTTTCCTAAAATGAAGTTTCTGAAATTTAGTAACTCCTTAAATGTTGATTCCTTTTTTCTTTTTTCCCTATGTCCCCTACTTTCCAATATTAAGTTTCCTTTATTTCTAGTTTCCTTATTTCCATTTTTATTCCTCTCTTTTATTATTATTTTATTATTATCTAAACCCAAAAGATAAATGCGGATTTTTAATCTTTTCAATAGATATATATATATATATATTTTTATTCCTAGCTTTTATACTCCCATACTTTAATAAATTGTTATTTCTTCTTTATCATTTAAAAGCCAAGGGTTTCGCTTAATTTATTTCCCCCATTACTTTACCCCTTTTACTTTTTAAAAGGATTTAATTAACACCTAGGAGGGTTTTAGTTTACGCCCTATGTTTATTTTTGTAGGATCTTTTCTTAGGGCTTGTCAAAATTTGTCTTAGAGATGTTTTAATTTAGGTTTTGATTTGAACAGGGCGACAATTTAATTAGGGGAGTCATTTTTAAGAATTTTATGAGGCGTTAAGGTCTAGGGTCATCTAGGTTGTCTCATCATCATCATCAATGCGACGTGCCCTTCAGGACGCACTACGTGCTCCAAGGGTGCCACTCGCCTGGTTTTCTTCAGTTGCGCGACGTGCCCTTCAGGATGCACCACGTGCTCCAAGGGTGCCACTCGCTGATTTGCAATTCTTTGCGCGACGTGCCCTTCAGGATGCACCATGTGCTCCAAGGGTGCCACTCGCTGGCTTGACGGATTGGTAGACTCTATAACCCCTGGAGTCAACACTCCGCCAGGTGAACTTGTGGGAGACTAAGGGCTCTAAGGAATAAGGCCCCCACCTTATTGCGTGCCCCTTAGAATCATTGTGAGCGACTGTCACAGTCTGCCCTCATGGCATCATGGATCCTCTCGAACTAGGTAATCGTTAACCTACAATTCGAGCCACGGCGGGAGTGCTAGTAGGCTGTGGCAGGGCTGTTGTCCACACCTCTCCCTCAATCTCTCTGGAACTCGTGTGTCACCCATTTACTCCATATGTGAGTCTGGTCGGCAAGCTATCGTCAGCCTGCATCATCAACCATCATGTCAGATCATGTCAACAACATATCATAAAATCAATAGCATATCATCAAAACAAAACAATATCACCGTAAATGAAACAACTCAAATAGCCCACTCCCTGACTCAATCCGGAGTCCAAGGGAGTTCCACCGATGCCTCTATATCCTCAAGGTCCGAAACCCTGCGCACTCAATGAAACTGAGTCAACAACACCTGTCTACACCAAAGTAGTAAAAACATCCTGTCATATAACTTAACGCATCATTATGAAAAAAAAATTATCATCATAAAAATCCAGATCACTTGCGAGCAAGTGTCCTCAAAGAATAAGTTTGGTAAGTGCGCCAGAGCGGAATGTTACATGCACCCCCTCTTGGTCTAAACTTCGTCCCATAGTTTCTCAGTATAAATGCTGAAATAAATCTACCATAATATCATAAATACCACAATATCATAGGTCTATCTATGAAACAAAAATGGAAACTGCTGGCGCATATCATATGCATCCTCCTAGGTCACCAAGTGCGGACTATAATTGTCCCACTGGACCTTGACCTGATCTACCGTTCGACGTCGTAACTGTCGAACGTGATGATCTAAAATGCGGACTGGCTCAACCGTGAGCGCTCCCTCGTCCGATACCTGCAAGGAACTCATGTCAATCACGTGTGTAGGATCACTAATATAATGTCTCAAAACAGATACATGAAAAACGTCATGCATACACCTCAAAGAATTAGGCAAGGCTAGTCGATAGGCCACGGGCCCCTTTCTCTCCACAATCTCGAAAGGTCCCACGAACCTAGGAGAGATTTTAGATCCCTTTCCAAACTTGATCGAACTCTTATGCGGTTTAACCCGCAAGAAGACTCGATCGCTAACCTCGTAACTACGGTCGACTCGGTGCGCATCGACATAACTCTTCTGCCGATCCTGCGCTTCTTTTATCCTTTGTCTTATGGTTTGAATCTGATATTCCATTTCTTGGATCGCTTCTAGTCCCACCAGGACCCTATCCTCAAGCCGATCCCAGCTCAAGGGCGTCCGACATGGTCGCCCATAAAGAAACTCGAAAGGCACCATCTTAATGGTGCTCTGGTAACTGTTGTTGTAAGCGAACTCTACGAGAGGCAAGAATTCCTCGCAACTCTTTTGTTGGTCCATCACGTACATGCACAACATGTCTTCCAAGGTTTGGTTTGTACGTTCTGTCTATCCGTCAGTCTCTGGGTGATACGCAGTACTAAATTTTAGTTGAGTTCCCAAGGCCTACTGGAAACTTGTCCAAAATCGTCCAGTAAACACCGATCCTCGATCGGATATAATCTTCTTAGGCACGCCATGCAGCCTCACAATCTCACTGATGAAAAATATCATGATGTTAGGTGCCTGATACATCGTACGCACTGGAATAAAGTGAGAAATCTTTGTCAGAGTGTCAACTACTACAAAAATCGAGTCGTGTCTCCTTACCGTCAGTGGAAATCCAACGATAAAATCCATCGAAATGACTTCCCATTTCGATTCTGGAATGGCATGTGGTTGTAGTAATCCTGCCAGGTGTCTGTGTTCAGCCTTTACCTGCTGACACTCGAGACATCTAGCCACAAAGTTGACTATGTCGGCCTTCATTCCTTTCCAGAAGAACAAGGGCTTAAGGTCTGCCCTCATCTTCGTAACTCCTGGGTGAGCCATGCAAACTTCTCTATGAGCCTCGCTCAGGATCAACATCCTCAACTTGTCGTTTGGCGGTACGTAAATCCGACCTCCAAATCTCAATAACCCATCGCTGTCAAAGGTAAATCCCTCATATCGTGGTACCATCATAGTGTTTTGTCCGATAAAATTTTCGACTTCCTTGTACCAGTCATCGTCACGCTGTAAAGCGAGAATCTTCTCACATAGATTCGTCTGAAGAGGCAACACCGAAAAGATGCGTGGCCTCCGACTCAAAGCATCCGCCACTCGGTTCATGGTTCCCTTTATGTAAGTAATCTCGAAGTTGTATTTGCTAAGCAATTCCGACCAACGTCGTTGTCGCGCGTTCAGGTCGCTTTGCGTAAAAATGTGTTGTAATCCACAATGATCAATCTTTAATTCAAATTTTCGTCCAACAAGGTAGTGTCTCCATACCTTTAAGGCATATACAATGGCTAGTAACTCCAGATCATGTGTCGCATAGTTTTCCTCATGCCTTCTTAGTTTCCTCAAAATGTAAGCAATCACTCATCCGTCTTGCATCAAGACTTGACCTAAACCTTCCTTGGATGCGTCAGTGCATACCAAGAAGTCTACGTCCATGTCAGGGACCTTTAGTATCGGTGTTGTTGTCAACAACTCCTTAAGCCTCCTAAATGCTTCTGCGGATTTCTCTATCCACACAAACTTCTTGTTTTTCTTATGAAACTCCGTGATTGGACCTGCTATCTTCGAAAATCCCTCAACAAACCATCGATAGTATCCCACTAAACCCATAAAACTATGCACTTCTGTGACATTCGTCGGCGCAGGCCATTCCATAATAGCCTCAACCTTGGCTGGATCCATGGCGATACCTTCGCCGGAGATGACATGCCCTAAGTAGTGAATCCTCGATTGATAAAAAGAGCATTTGGACAGCTTCCCATATAATTTGTGCTCTCCCAAACACTGTAGTACCAAGCGCAAGTGCTCGTCATGCTCCCTCGTCATCCGAGAGTAGATCAGAATATCGTCGATGAATACTTGGACGAACTTGTCCAAGTACTCGCAGAACACCCCATTCATCAAACTCATGAATACCCCTGGGGTGTTTGTCAGTCCAAAAGGTAAAACAGTAAACTCATAATGTCCAAATCTCGTCTTAAAAGCAGTCTTAGGGACGTCATCCTCCTTGATCTATAACTAGTGATACCCAGATCGCAAATCAATCTTGGAGAACACCATCGCACCCTTCATCTGATCGAACAGATCGTCAATTCTTGGTAAGGGGTACTGATTCTTGATCGTAGCCTTGTTCAGTTGACGATAGTCAATGCAAAGCCTCCATGATCCGTCCTTCTTTCGAATGAAAATAACTGGTGCACCCCACGGTGACACACTAGGACGTATCAATCCCAGGTCCAACAACTCTTTCAATTTCCTTTTTAACTCTTGCAACTCTAGGGTCGACATCCGATAAGGCGTTCTCGCTATTGGTTCAGTCCCTGGTTTCAGGTCTATAGTAAACTCCAATTCTCTTTCTGGCGGCATCCCAGGCAACTCCTCTGGAAATACGTCTGCAAACTCCTTCACCACCGGAAGGTGTTCTAGACCTTCTGCTACTCCCTTTTCGTTTAGTGCAAGGATCGCATAAAGATTTCACCCCTTGCGCATACTCTTTTGTAACTGTAAGGAAGAGATGAACCTCAGAGATACTCCCTGGTTCCGTCCTACTATCACATGTCTCTATCCTTCATCATCGACTAAGCTCAACCGTTTCGTCTTACAATTGAGTATCTCCTCATGCGATTCCAACCAATCCATGTCAATAACGACGTCATAAGATCCTAAGATCGTGACATACAAGTTGACCCTCGTGACAAACTCTCCCAAGTTAAGGGAACAGCCTGTAACCTTTCCTCTGACCTTTTGTTTGGCTCTAGAAGCCATCTCTACAAAGCTAAACTCATCCTGTTCGACTGCCTTGACCTTAATCCTTTTTAGCGCTGCACCAGAAATGAAACTCTCAGTAGCTCCTGGGTCTATCAAAATACTAAGGGTTTGGTCAGTGACGGTACCTGTCATCTCAAGCACAGTTGACTGGTGCTCTGCTTGGCGGTTATTCACCACCACGTGAATCCGATGGGCCTTGCCCATATCTCCCACTGTAGTAGGTCCGACTGATTCGAATGCCTTGCTCCTCTCCATAGGACAATCGCGTTGGTAGTGTGGCTCCCCACACATCCAACACCCCTTCTTCGGCCTAGTAGTCCTGGTGCCCGAAGTAGAAGACGACTGCCCACCGACCTGAAACCCTGGTCTGTTCTGCTAAATAGGTCTAAACTGTTGCTACTGCGGGCGACACTGTTGCAGCTGTTGTGGTCCTCGGTAAGGTGTCCGCTGCTGAGGCGGCGGTCATCGAGGTGTAGTGAACGCGGATCCCCTCTGGAAACCACGATACCCCAGCGTGTGTCTCGCTGGTGTCTGCTGCTGCGACATACTCGATGAACCCTGCCCTGCAGGTCTCACTGGAGTCCTGGTCTAACCCCTACTAATAAGCTCCTCCTCTGCTATGAGGGCCTTTTGGACAGCATCATGCAAGGTTTGAGGCATCAGAATCCTAACCTTTGCATGCAGGCTGCCGTTAAGGCCAAATACGAACATGTTGACCTTAAGCTTCTCAGTGTTCAGATGCGGAGCATACCAGAGCAGCTCCATAAAAATTGCCTCGTACTTGGGCACCGTACGACCTCCCTGTCGTAAGGCGTTGAACTCATTGAGATGACGCTCAATGAATTCCTTAGAAAGATACCTCTCCCAGAACCGTTCCTCGAACAGTTCCCATGACACGTCCTTGACGGCCATGTTCAGCTGCGGTAGGAGCCTCTTCCACCATAGAAGTGCGCTCCCCTTTAGTTGGAAGACCGCCATGCAGACCTTCATGTTGGAGGTATAATCGCGAAGTGTGA
Source organism: Picea engelmannii (assembly GCA_009831015.1). Classification (NCBI taxonomy): domain Eukaryota; kingdom Viridiplantae; phylum Streptophyta; class Pinopsida; order Pinales; family Pinaceae; genus Picea; species Picea engelmannii. The sequence continues at coordinate 414,811 of ML782314.1, read as the reverse complement.
AGCACATCACCATATTATCCAACCATGCCTCGGTGGCTGCGCCGTTCGGGGCACCAAAAACTCGAGAAATTTCACCTTCTTAAGTTCACGGTGAATGCTACCAGTAATGGCCGGTGCGCGCGGAGAAACCTCAGTGGGTGTTGGTGCCCTGGCCTCATCTCTGTCCAATCTACTGATCAACGCCTCAGACATGCGCTGGAAAGATCTCATCATCCCCACTACATCGACAACTGCGATCTACTGCTGTCCAAGGACCTACTAGCCTCCCTGGGGGTTAGAACCCTCACGCGTGGATGTTGTTGGAGGCGTCGTGCCTCCTCCCCTAGCACCCCATCGTCTGCCTCCACGACGTCCTCTAACCATGATTAGCTGCACAGACACAATCAGCTCAATCAGCAACAGAATAATCAAATACAATCATGTCAACAGAAACCGTAGCGAATCCCAAGTTGCAGGTTGAACCCACTCTGATACCATATGTAATGACCTTCTTTGTTAAGACAACAACTCTGATAACAGGTGCAATTTTTTTTTTGTGTGTTTAAGGTGTGTGCGCGCATGTAGAAGTAACAACACACTAGACTCTACGTTGCCACTCGATGACCCACAAGACGCAACCACGACAAGGTAAAACTAACCACCCGCCCATCCTACCCTGCAAGGTTAGGACCTCCAAGACACATAATCAACGCTCAAGCCCAGGTTCCCATTGATTTTAACCATTTAAGGTCTCAGGGTTGGCAACTGTTCTGAGGAACATGGAGGTGTCTACGTCCCGCCCGACACTAGCAGACCAAGCAACCAACTGAATAAAATCAAGTACGACATAAATAAGAAGTATGATTTCGCCCCTTACGGAAGGCGCGTGACAAGGACTCCGACAACGAACCCCATGTTCAACATTAATCCAAAACCCAACAACCCTTACTTACTAACTCCGAGTAATTTAACGCATATAAATCCGGGGCATTCCACCAAGTAAGTTTTATCAATGTCAAGAGACTACACTAACATCACACTAAGATAACCATATCATCTCCTTTCTAATTACAATAGCATTGAAATAAATAATGGACATACGTTTCAACTCTAATCTTGCCATCTTGTTTATAAGGTAAGAACAACGCAAAATTCCTATTTCAACAATACATTACAACTACGAAATTTATAAACAATATTCCATGACATCGGTATGCCATAACATTTTTCCTTCACCTATAGCAATAAAATCGTCATCATATTGGAATATATCAATAACCATCATATATACAAATGACAAGATTTAGCAATTACAATATTAAAATGACCTTATTTAATTAACAGTATTTTAAAAGGGGTCCTATATAAAGATACTTTAAATGTCATATCTAAAATAACAACATTAAAGGACAGAAGTAACATCATAACTAACTAACATCAATTATACCAATAATTGACAATACCATCACATATTTACTTCTTAATATACAAGTCTTCCCCAGAAATTAACCAAACTGCAAGGATGCTACCATAGAGGATAACATCCTTGCCTTTTATATTCTATAAGCTTGCAACTAAGGTAACTAAAATTATCATAACATTACCTTAAATGCCACCTTCCTTATCATGACCATAAAAGACAATATACGTTATAAGAGCGTTGCAACTAAAGTAACTTAATCTATCATAACTAATCGTTAGCTTCAACATCAAAATTGTATTATAAAGATCCTTGCAAATAAAAATAATTATTCTATTCAAGTAAATTATCCTAGCATCACAATTTCCTTTTACCTTACCTTTAGCAGGTTGTCATCCTTAGCGCACTATAACATAACCTTTCATTTATAAGCACTTAAGGCATCAAGTAATCATGGCATTTCATTTCACTACATCCCAACAGAAATATATATATCAACCAGAATCTAATGAAAACAGAACTATCTCCTCATAATGCTACAAACGAGATAGCTGTAAACAACCACCCAATTAGAATCTACGATGTTGTTGCATCACCCTGACAGTCATTATGGTAAAACGCCTACATTATGCAATAATTAAAGCTAACTTGATTGTCCAAAAGTATGAGCCATTAGCCTCGTTAACCTCAGAATTCGACTTAGACTGACTGCTACCAAATTAAAGGAGGAGGGAGGCGATGAACCAAGTGTCAAGGACAGAAATCGACATCTAAATAAGTGAAGGGAACGGGCATTAATAATACGCCAGGGAGTAACTGACTCCAATTGCTTCCAGTGGAGGCAGGATCTCAGGCGAGGTAGGCTCAGGAGTTTAGGCAGATTCGCTCAACTGCAATAATGTCCCATGCTTGCTACCATCCTTACGTTGATGTTAAGAGGCCTTGCTATTAACGAATTAACCATGGCATTATTCGACAATTCAGTTAGCAACAATTAAATAATTAAAACTTAAAGAACCATTTAATGACAATATCATTTCCTTTAATATATTTTAGTCTGTTACATTCACGGGAATAAATAATTCTCAAGATTTTAGGAAGGAAGAAAAACAGATCTATTTCCATACTATTAATACAAGCCAGCTATAAAAAAAAAACACTCACGTTAAAGATTATATTAATGCTATACATTGATGACAGAAAGGCAGAATTGTATGGCTGCAGATTGCGACAGTAATATTATATATTGGTGGCAGAATTTGAATGCCCAGTTATAATAACCGTTAGCTGATGTAGCTTATATTTGTAAAAAAAAAAATTTTAAATGCATTGGCAATAGGGGTAATTTAAGCAATGCTTTTAATTATCTCTTTATGTTGTCCTATACTTTAAATGATAGGTTAATCGCTGTCAACAAAAGGGTCTTGTATTGTAAGAAGAAAAAATCGTGTGAATTGCTGCATTAAGTATGTCTCGGTTTCAATCAATGGGTATGAGAAAACCTATGGTCGTGTCAACCACTCATAATTGGGATGCTTTGAATTTGACTACAATGGATTAACTAAGCGTAACCCACGATCCACTAATAGAACAAATCATGCCAAATACAAAACGAAAATGGGGTATGTCGGCCAATATTTGATTGTTGCATGTTGCATGTTACCTTATCCAATATCAGCATTACAGGATTTAAAAAGAAAAGAAAATAAATTTAAGACGAAGACAGCTGCGACCAGATCCACTCCTTTACAGGCGCGCAATCACCAAACGATTTGCAATACGAATTTTACAGATAGCAATAACCCAAACGAAATGCAGCATGCCTTTTTACAGGCAATCAATCATCCAAAACGAATGGCAACATGATTTTACAGAGCACAATGGTCACAACGAAATGCAGCACGCTTTAATGGAAAACGAAATTTGCAGCAATCAGGGATACGGAATGCCCAACACAGTTTGCCAAAAACAACCCATACCACAGTATACAGAACGAATAAAGATGCTCACGGTGTAAGTTAAAAACGCCCAAATGACTGTTGCAACACGCCCAACATAGTTTGCCAAAACGCCCAATACACAGTATACAAAGAGAAATAAAGATGCACATTCTGAATTGAGCGCAGACCCAAACACACAGAGGTGACCGCCAAATTATACAAGGGAAGCCCTTTAAAACTCCCCAACACCAAATGTAAAATCTAGCCCATTCAACCATGTGGAACGCAGACCAAAAATGCATTGCCAGACATAAAACGAACTACCAAGATGAAAAGAAAACAGCCAGGCCAAATGATTGCCAGAAGGTAAACAAATGCCAGGAGTAAAAATGATTTGACGGAGGTATTCCAGCGATAAACAATTTTTTTTTATTCAGTAACCATTTAAATAAGACGAATCGCTAGAACCAATTTAATGCTAACCATTTATAAAACAAATTGCCAGGAACAAGTTCCTTTTCAGCATGACATCAGAAACATTTTAACACTAACCCTTTTTAAATAATTTGCCAGAATTAAAATCATACCGTTGCCACTCGCCCGCTTCTGAAGATGTCCCGCTCTCCGAGCCGCATCCCATACTCCTTGCCGCTCCCGCTTACCTACTGCAGAAAGCTCACTGGTACCTCCCAGCCAACGGTAGGGGTACTATGATTCCCCCTTAGCCCCTCGAGCCGCAAAGGGGCCACACAAGAACCAGAGATATACTAGCTTCTCAGCTCGCCTCCACGGCTGAGCTACCACTCCAACACAATTGAGATAGACCCAACTCCTCACAAGCAATCCCTCAAGCCACAATTCGACAGCGTAACGTTACGCTAACCATTCATCCCCTTTCTTCCTTCCTTTCCCTTTACTTTATAGAAATTTGAGACCCACCTACTTTTCTAATCATTAATTAATTAATTTTTAATGACAAACCTCTAAACAATCTCCGTCGTCCAAGTGTCACTCATCCCTAGGGTTCTCCACAAATTAATTTCTTTTTAATAATTAAAAGACTAAATTTCCTCACTCCCCCAAAATCGCTCCTTAAATTTCTCCTAGGGTTCCTAGATCCTCTCTCATGCTTTTAATCACTTTCCTAAAATGAAGTTTCTGAAATTTAGTAACTCCTTAAATGTTGATTCTTTTTTGCTTTTTGCCCTATGTCCCCTACTTTCCAATATTAAGTTTCCTTTATTTCTAGTTTCCTTATTTCCATTTTTATTCCTCTCTTTTATTATTATTTTATTATTATTTAAACCCAAAAGATAAATGCGGATTTTTAATCTTTTCAATAGATATATATATATATATATATATATATATATATAGATATATATATTTTATTCCTAGCTTTTATACTCCCATACTTTAATAAATTGTTATTTCTTCTTTATCATTTAAAAGCCAAGGGTTTTGCTTAATTTATTTCCCCCATTACTTTACCCCTTTTACTTTTTAGAAGGCTTTAATTAACACCTAGGAGGGTTTTAGTTTACGCCCTATGTTTATTTTTGTAGGATCTTTTCTTAGGGCTTGTTAAAATTTGTCTTAGAGATGTTTTAATTTAGGTTTTGATTTGAACAGGGCGACAATTCAATTAGGGGAGTCGTTTTTAATAATTTTATGAGGCGTTAAGGTCTAGGGTCATCTAGGTTGTCTCATCATCATCATCAATGCGACGTGCCCTTCAGGACGCACTACGTGCTCCAAGGGTTCCACTTGCCTGGTTTGCTTCGGTTGCGCGACGTGCCCTTCAGGATGCACCACGTGCTCCAAGGGTGCACTCGCTAATTTGCAATTCTTTGCCCGACGTACCCTTCAGGATACACCACGTGCTCCAAGGGTGCCACTTGCTGGCTTGATGGATTGGTAGACTCTATAACCCCTGGAGTCAACACTCTGCCAGGTGAACTTGTGGGAGACTAAGGGCTCTAAGAAATAAGGCCCCCGCCTTATTGCGCGCCCCTTAGCATCATCATGAGCGACTATCGCAGTCTGCCCTCACGGCATCGTGGATCCTCTCGAACTAGGTAATCGTTAACCTACAGTTCGAGCCACGATGGGAGTGCTAGTAGGCTGTGGCAGGGATGTTGTCCACACCTCTTCCTCAATCTCTCTAGAACTCATGTGTGGCTCCTTTACTCCATATGTGAGTCCGTTCGGCAAGCTATCGTCAGCCTGCATCATCAACCATCATGTCAGATCATGTCAACAACATATTATAAAATCAATAGCATATCATCAAAACAAAACAATATCACTGTAAATGAAACAACTCAAATAGCCCACTCCCTGACTCAATCCGGAGTCCAAGGGAGTTCCACCGATGCCTCTGCATCCTCAAGGTCCGAAACCTTGCACACTCAATGAAACTGAGTCAGCAACACCTATCTACACCAAAGTAGTAAAAAGATCATGTCATATAACTTAACACATCATTATGAAAAAAGTTTTATCATCATAAAAATCCAGATCACTTGCGAGCAAGTGTCCTCAAAGAATAAGTTTGGTAAGTGCGCCAGAGCGGGATGTTACAGACACAGATTTGTCAGAGCCATTGGAGGATGAGGAAGGTGCAACAATTTATTTTCCTTTGTTAAAAGCATGGTGGGCCTCAGTTTCCAATCTCTTGCTAGCATGTGAGGATTGCATTGGCGAGTGATTAGGGGCATCTTGGAAAATGGGATTAATAGGCAGAGGAGAATGTAAGGATAATTTGGTCTAGCTATGATGTTGGGAGACTACCGAGTTGACAATCTCTTGCCATCCATCATTTTCAGGAATGTCAGGTTGCAATGAGACGTGAGAGGGTACAGGGATACCAGGGGCTTGCGGGACTTGGAAGGGAGGCCTTTCAGGCCTAGGTTGGATGAATCCCTACCCAATATAATTGAAAAATCCAGCCTAAAAAAAATGGCCAAGATCTTGTGAATCAACATCAAAATTTATGTAGAACCTAAGCCTTCTTTGGCCTCGATTCCAATTACCTCTACGTATGTTTCCTCGACCATGGCTACCTCGACTAAAAAAAATCATTCCTGCATGCGTGATTGATTAGAAAATAGTCTTTTAAATAACCATACATGATAACTCTTAAAAATATGAAATAGATTTGGCTGAATAATATATCAGACTCATGCAATCCAATCCATACAAATTGTTTTACTGTTTATCAATGAGCAGGGGGTGAAAAGCATTCTGGGATATGCGAAGGGCTTGTATTGATCGAAACATGATACAATGATGGGGAAAATAACATGGTTACTTCTTAATGGAAACAAAAATAAAATATAAATCAAACCAACAAAACATCACTGAAATCCACTCAAGACACTGCCACTTCGAACTTCTTTAACACCGAAATTCTCTTGACTGTAATCAATCTCTGAACAAGGATTGAAAAAATGAATATGGGAAGGTGGTGGGATTTGTAATTAGCAAAAAATGAAATAATCTAAGGGACAAAGAATGATTATTGTTCATGAAATTAATTAAGTGATCCATAAAACATTCTGCAAGAAGAGGTGCACCAACCAACAATCATTGTGACCAAATAATAATTATTGTGTATTTAACTAGTTCATTGTTCATAATCAAATATCCAACACAGTTCCCTCACAAGACAGTATGAATTCCACACAATTTGTAAAGGGGTTCTGTTCCTTTCATTTATATACTTTGCATCTTATAACAATTTTCAAACAGTAACCATTCCCACTCTCTTTACAATCAAAATCAATCATTGCCCATACATTAATTCAATAAAAAATTATACTCAAAGAAATGTTTCCAAAATCAATGAAGTCACACTATCACTGCAATCAATCTTGTCATTTAAATGCAATGATATTCGTTAAACATATATAAGGGAACTCAACCCAAGAATCCAGATTAAATTACAAAACCCAAATTGACATTTAAACAGACAGACAACAACAACCATTCTAACACCAGCTATGGATAGAATAACTCAATCTTGCAAGTGTAACTCTATCACTATACAAGACCAATTCAATGTGACTCTAACAAATTGGGCCATCCATCCATCCAAAATGAAGAGGTATCAACAACATGCTTGTCTCAAGAAATGATCGGACTGCAACAAAAAACATGCTTAAAACTCCGTGGGGACCCCTGAGTGTGAAACCCAAGATATCCATATTATACACAGTGCACATCCACCAAAACACCATGATGCAACATCTCCATTTTACAAAACCAAACACACAGTCACAGTAATAACTCAACCCATCGTGTTGAATCATCAATCTAATACAATATTGCTTTGAATTACCCAAACTGTAATCAACTATGTTGTGTACAACTCATCTTATACAATCAAACAATCATAAGAATATAGTGGATGTATTCCATACAGTCTTCCTAGTTGCAATAACCATTTGGCCCCAAAATAAACTAACAGTTACAATGACCATTATTTCATTATGTAGAAACACCACACACACAACACGGTATGCATGAGCAACATCAAGCAATTGTAACCAATGCCAACTAACATCCAAATAATACTTAGTGAAAAAATAGTAGTGACTGTGTATCAAACAACCAATTCACCACTTTCGTAAAAATCAGTTGAGCTAACAAGTTGTGGCAACTATGCATACCCATGCAACAATTCGAATCGGGGTAGCGACCCTTTCCATTGAATAAAATGGTTTTATTAAACATAAGGAGAGCGACTGTGTAATTTGAGTTATGCAAATAACAATGCAGGGTTTACCATTGTTATGACAGAGGCAATAACTAGATGCCAAACCAACATGATTGTCATCTGACCAACTAGGCGAGCATGTATTCAAATTAATCGACAATAAATTCAATCCATGATAACCCATAGTAAACTTGACAGGCCCGACATTCTTCTCTATCAATTTCTAGATTAGAGGGATAAGGGTTTATTCCATAGCCAACATAGGGAGAACAAAGCCAAATCCTTGTAATGGTGGAACCTCCGAGACCAATGGTGCATACACAGAGAGAACCATGACTCATTTGCGGATAAGTAAAAAATCCATGACATGGGGCCATAACAGAAGGTGAGGCTCTAATTCGGCTGGGCAATGTTATTAATCGCACAGAAGGTATAACCCTCATTCTTTGTGATCAAACAACCACAAAACTGAGGTAAAGACAGGGCCGAGTAAGAACAAGAAACTCATTTCGTGACCCTTAGTGGTGAAATCAAACAATGCCCAAGTGAACAAAACACAGTGACATATAAATTACTCTAACCATTAAACCCATAAAATCCATGCGAACACGTGCGGAAAACCATCCAACCAAAACTAAAAAAACCCTCCATCTTATCCATCCAAGATCATAGAGAATCCCTATGGTTTCTAACACCTAGGATGACCAACAACTTCTATGAATTCATAATTATTGTAGAAAGAACCATTGATGCTTTATTCCAAATCACAATTTTTTACACAGTTGTAACACTCCAAGAAAGTACAAACCAATAAACCTGAGCCAATAATCATTTCATAACTAGAGAAGACTCATGAATGGCCAAAAAATACATCCTTGTAATTGAATTCCTTAAAATGTGACCTGGCCGAGCAGTTCTTCTCTTCTTAGAAATCAGAGCATAACCACAGTAGCAAGGTCGAACAATATCCTGACTAGGGTGGAGGATAATGAAAGGAGTAATGGTGACGTGCAGTAAATGGATGTCGCCTCCACCCACATTTCATTAATTCATCAGTACATGCCAAAAAGTTCTTCATTAACACCATTAATCAAACCATGTATCGAAACCATCACGTCATTAAATGCCAATAGCATGACCATCATATCCCTTAACTTATGCCATACACAAAACAACTATGTACCATATAACATAGTTAAATCACACAACCATTAGTTATTATTACCTTGTCAAAATGTTCCACCCATATCCTGTCCATCCAAATATACCATATTCATATTACCAATATAACTCAATTAAATCATATAACCATCACTTGCTAGCTAGCATTCAACCATCATCCTTAAATCCTTCATGCATGTAGTATATTATATAGGATAATTTAAATTCTTCCCCTTTGCAATTGTTGCATTGTTTCTTATTTCTTTTCAATTGTTTGTATGTGGTATAGTCAAATTGCAGAACTAGATCCCTTTTCTTTTGCATTTGTTATAGTATTTTTGTCTTTCTCCAAACAACCTTTCATGTATTTTCACTCACATGTTTGTTGTGTAGGTGTGATAAGAATAGCTATCAATGACATCAATGAATAGCATAGGTCGTAGTAACATAAAGAACCAACACTTCATAAGCTCAAACCATAGCCAATAACAAAAGATCTCATCAACCATGTAAGTTGTGTCGCACATCTTCACAAACATCAAATGTGAACAAATCTGATCTTCAATGATACAAGGGAGTCCCACCTACTAGTATTATTTACTTTTTATACTAATAGGCTTTAGCAACACTTTGTGGGCTAACATTCGTTGATGATTTTAATAGTCAACAAACTGGCGACTCCATAGGAAAATTTGTTTTCAACATATTTAGAACTTAGAACTCATGGTTTCGTGAACCAAAAACAAGAGGTCAAGAAGATATAACCCGAAGGATTATGAAACAAGGGGAGGTGGATGGATTTAATGGAAATATTACTGAGAATTTGGGAATACTTCATGAAAAGTGTTAAGTATGAGGGGTTTTTACCACTGTATTCATGCTCATTCGACTGAAATCTTCTCTCTAACTTTCATGGAGGAAAATTTTTAGACTTGCTCTTAAAATCTCAATGGATGAAGAAATGGAAAGAAGAAGTGGGAGATAACCAATTTCTTATAAGACAACGTGGAAATATATAACAATTTCAAGGGTCCTTCAAAGGAGACATCATAACAGTTATGTAAGCTTGATTGTTATTGGCTAACAATGTTTTGCAGGAGTCTCACTGTGGTAGAATTGATCTAACATCCTATTTGACCAAATTAACTAAAGATAATAAGAAGCAAAATCATGATGGAAGTAAAGTTGCAGAAACTAAAACAACATTAATAAAGGAAAGAAATAAAACACAACAAGAAAAACCTTAACTCAAAAGGCAGAAATCAAAGTACTCTAAAGAATAGAAAGAAGCACAAAATTCGAAGCAGAGCTAGGCTACTAATATACAAAAATTCCAATCAGCCTTAGAACTTTTCACATTGGCCCCGCACAATACTTCAAGCGAGGATTGTTAGTGTTGTAGGAAAAAAATTGTCTTTGTAGCTCCCTTAAAATGTATGAGTTAGTGTCCAAGACAAAATTAATTTGGAAAGGACCCAACACTTGAAATTATGATGTAATTATCAGCCCTTTGGCACACATGATTAAATCATCAATATAAGCATGGAGATTGAAAAATTCATTGAAGGCTGTGTGTATTGGCCTTTTAAAGGCGATACTTGCATCAAATAATCTAGAAGGCAGGCATTTGCAAGACACAGTATCACAATTAGTAATAAAAGTGTTTTTTTGAACATTTTCCCCTCCTACCTTGATTTTATTGTAACCCAAAATTTCACCAAGTAAGGACTTCAACTGTAACTCTACAACCTATTGAAGAATCATTCTTATATGGAGTGGAGGAGGAGGATTTGTCATAATAGACTGACTGAAGGTGCGAAGATGAATGCTTATTTTAGTATGATCTGTGATCTTTGAAACATGTACCCAATTTGGAACTTGTTCATGTTGGACTAAAAAAATAATCCTAGACATTAGGAAATTTTCCAACTCCTTTTTAAAGGATGTTTCCAGTGCAGAGTTAATAAGTTCTTTCTTTTGCCTAGCTAGTTTTATAATATGTTGAACAAGACCAGGATCAAAACCATGAATATCCTCATAAGACCAATCAAAAACATTTTGAGATTCACTGAGTAAACCGTTGGACCCCGTCTCTTCTTTATCATAACATTGAACTTTTATTTTAAAATTCGTTGAAGCTTCAGGTTTCCTAATGTTCAGAGGGATGGTTTCAACCACCTTCTTTCATAATTCCTCTTCTTTCTATTTTTGTTTATTGCCTACAACACTAAATTAAAACAAACTCTCAAGAGGATTCAAGCCCTCATGAATCTTATTATTTTCTATGGATACAATCTTCTCAAGCTTGAGAGGTTCATTTTGAATGGCAACAAAAATTCTCTCACCATTAGGGAGGGCCTTCCAAGATCTTTCATTTTCAGGAATATATGGTTTATGTAGAGATTGTAAACCACAATCAGGCCTGCAAGGCAAAATTTTTGATTCAGAGAGGCTGCAAAAACCCCTAACCAATCATCCATTGAATTAAACTCCCTTTTAACATGAGTGATTTTGAAAGATAGAAGGTTCGAGACAAGTGCCCAAACAATTTGGGAGTATCGTTCCATCAACTTTTTGCGAGGAGAGAATATCTTACATATCAAGTTCACAACAAGCTCGGAATTTTCGAAAACTGAAAGGTGACCACAACCAAGATTAAGGGAATTCTCAATGCTTGATAATAATTCTTTGAATTCAGCGACATTGTTTGTATAAGAAAACTCCAACCTGTATGACAGATTATAAATTTTTCCTACAGGGGAAACCAAGATAGTACTAGCACCATTACCTTCATTAGAGTGTGAACCATCAAAGTGCATATGCCACATATCATTATCTAAATCAATTCTTTCCAAAGGAATATTATCCTCTTTAGCAAATATGGAATACACTCCTAGGTCTTCTTCGATATAGATTACACTAGATTGTGGAACACTCTCTATGTAGGGTGAAATTATTCCCTCTCTAAGGAATATAATATTCTTACCATTCCTAGGAATAGATAATTGTGTCCCGTCGAGAGAGAGGTATCCACCTATTAAGGCTTGCCAATATCTCCCCAAGATAATTGAGTAATTTCTTACAAGCATATCAATCACCTGAATTTTGAGGGTTGTCTTTATCTCAGGATGAGCACATAAAACCAAGGTTACATCCTTAATATCGCCTATGGTTGTTTGTTGTACACTATTATAGGAGAGCATGATTCTAGAGTTTTTATTTTTACAAGACAAGCGTAGCTCTTCCATAATAACCTTCGACATCACACTTGGACCTGAACCACCATTGATGAGGCCACAATGTGCAATATTATGCATGATATTTACAAAAATATAAAAAGGGGTATTTTTTATAGGGTATCTAAAGTTATGTACACCTACTTTATTTAAATAAGAATCCTCTTCTCTTACCTCTTTGGAAAGATTGGCTATAACAAAATCTTTTCCTTCCATGAATTGTTTCAGATGCATCTATTGTTCAAGGATGACAACCATGTCTAGAAGGGTTGCATCTACTTTGATGTTGGCCACCTGATTTAAGATATTGTATTTGGAAGAGGGGAGAGGGGGAGTGATTCTTTGACTTTCAGGCACTTTAGGAAACTAGAGCACAACAATGGTTGAGGATGAGCTTGGGCTAGAAGAACTACGAGGAGGATCAAATTTTTCCTTTGAAGCATAGGCCTTACTCCTAGTGTTGATGACCATGACATCCTCTGGCTTTGAAAAATCTAGGACAACGATAGTATCTTCTGGTCTTTTACTAAATATCTTATCTCTGACACTCTTCTTTACCTCACATGTGGCTTCTTCATGGTGTTCCTCACAAAAGTTACACCAACTCTGAGGCAGGATAGATTTAGGCTAAAAATTGTTTTCAACCATATTTCTAAAGGGGGGTGCAGAAGAGGATGAAGCTCCAGGGGTGAGAGGGGAGACAATATTCTTCTGCTCGAATGCTATCATACAATTTTTCATATCTTGTACTAGCTGTAAGAGAGAGGATATATCTGTCTGTCTAACTGATTCTCCCTGGGGAAGACTAGTTCTTTCAAATTGTTCTTCATATTGTGAAAAAGTATGCAGAGCAGAACCAAGATTATCAATGGACTTTTCTTCAATCCTATGATGGTAGGGAGAAGGCAATGCATTGTAGTAATGCATGAAAGTGGCTTGGTTCTGGGGGTGAATATGTTCTGGTATTTGATTGTATAATTTGGTGAAACACAAGTTGAAAGACTTAATAGTCTCACCATATTTATAGGTGACGTTATCGTATTCCCTTAAATTCTTGGCAGGGCTTTTGTATTGCCCATAAGTTGATCAAAACCAATAGATTAATTCCTCCCTAATAGACAGGATCTTAGGAGGAAGATCAAAGAAATCATCCGCAACCTTTCCTTCCAAGGAATTGATGAACAAGCACATGAAATTGTCATTGTTGTTGGCCCCTATGTTATGACAAGCATTAGAAAATGCCACCAGGTGTTTGTTTGTAATGACAATGTTATATCTTGAAAAGTCAGGCAAGTTCTCTTTAAACTTCGGAAGTGGGCGAGTAGAAGGTTATAGGTTAAGAGGGGAGAACACATGCCATATTGTGGTTGTGGCATCTTCTTCGAACTAAAAAATCGCATACTTTTCATTACTTTGGTGGGGTTTCTTGTAGATTGGATAGGGATATGGTGGTTTTATAAGCTACCAATCACTGATGACGATGAATATTAAGAAGATGAAGCACTTACAGTGCCACCACAACCTCCACTAGAGGCCATCTTGTGGATGATAGATGGAGAAAAGAAACATGAACTGGATGAATCATATAGATTCCTCCTTAGAGCACTTTATTGGGCAGACAACACAAAGTTTTTTCTTCCTATTTAAGCAATAGGATTGGTTTAAGGTGACAAGCCTCTTCTTCTTCTAGAAGCAAGAGAGTCCAAGGACATGAAATAAAGGACAAAATTGAAGAAAAGGAAGGTTACTCTTGATTTCTAGTTGTCTACGTCTAGCCTCCAATTCTTCTTGAGCACTAATATGTCGTTCAATTGATACCCAAGAATGGTTAAGTTCAACACGGGTATTTCCAGTTTCTATAATGGTGTTAAATAGGTTCAAAGAAATGTTGGTCTGGTCTTGAAGACTAGGCTCAATGTTGGGCTACCTTGAAACAAGAACAATCATTAAAATAAAATAGTCAAAAAATCAATATCATAAAAGGAAAGATGTATCGATGAAAATCGAATATAAAAATTAACCGGAGAGATATCAAAGATATCCCCAGTATGGTTGCCAAAATAAATGTTGAGGAAAAGATATGAAATGATCTTATTGAAGCATTTTCATATTCTTATTGGCTAAAGAAAAATAGGCAGGAATGTCACCCTAGGTTTATAGCCAACAAAATTAACATCCTAACTCACAAGTATTAATTACGGGTTCTTAGGCTAGTCTTTTTTCAATAAATAGCTTGCTGGAAATTTACTTTTTATTTATTTTTCTGAACATCTCAGTTGTTGAAATAAATGCAAAGATAGAATTAAAGTCACCAAGATGATAATCAAGACTGATGAGACATGAAGCAATCCTTTACTTCATTCCAATTCACCAAAGAGTCATTTTCCTTACAAAATCTCATACAGAAATCTTGGACCAAAGTCAAACTTAGACATCCCTGATGGAACATACAAAAGGACCTCTGACAAAAAACTTACAATAATAAGAATTTACATAAATAATAAATTTACTTAAATAATAAATGATGTTGAGAGTTTACAAAAGAAAATTTTTCATTTTATATTAAAGAATATAAAAGGAGTAATCTCTCTAATGTCTTAGTTACAAAAAACACCGAAAACACCTGAGCCCTTCCACACTAGAGGAAAACAATAATTTACAACTTTTAACCTGCTTGTCTTCGAAACATCCTTGAAAAAGTGGGCAGAAAGCCAGAGAGGGGGAGAATGGTATTTCTCCAAGACAAAATTTTGGTCTTTTATTCATTTGATCAATAGCCACTTTAGTAATAGTCTTCATCTAGCCATAAAAAAAATATTGTTGTCTGTATCACACTTCCTAATTCCTCGTCATGCAAGTAATTGATTCTTGATCATTTGGGTAGCCTACAAACAACAAAAAACCTTAATAGAACGAGAGGAAGAAAGGTGGACCTTCTTGTCCATCCTCCATCCGATAAAATTTCGGCTTCCCTTCCTCGAGACCAAATCATGTTTTGAGAGGCTTTCTGCCTCCTGATTGAATTCTATTAAGGAATGTATAAACTCAATGGCTGAGAATTCCATAATGAGAGAGTGAATCCGCTTCTTCCAAAAAAGTAGGCCCATGGCATGGAGGTCAACTTGATTATTCAACCATTCTATTACCAGTTTTGAGTCGCCAACCACCTGTAAATAATAAATGTGTAGACAGATGGCCAAGGTGAGCATGGCCCGTGAGAATGGCCCAAAGTCCTAAGAGCTCTGCTCTATTATTTGTGTTTTCCCCACAATTGAGCATCCATCTATAATTGGTTTGACTAGTTACTATGATAACTCCACCTGCTTTGCTAATCTGTCCCTGTCCTTGAGAAGCCCTGTCAAACCAACCAATATGTCTATTAAATGATATCTTGGGTCATTGTTTTACTTTTAAGTTAGACGGTATCTTATTCTTTGTAATCCGGGTCCATCCCAAGGTTTAAAAGATCACTGCAGTTGCGGAGGCTTGTCTTCCCTCAAAGAGCACTAAGTTCCTTTCCATCCAAATATGCCTATTGATAATAGATGGTAGTGTATTCCATTGTGGCTGTTTTTGAATCCATACCTTGAAGGACTGATGCAGGAGCATCGCCAACTCAGCAAGCGAGCCAGCATGAAAGACAATGAACAGTTGGACAAGCCAGCATAAAGTTTTTGAATTTTCATTCAAGAGGATGCACCAATGTATAAATGCACCATTTATGAAATCACCTTTTGTATGTTGTATCAGACCTCGAGCCATACACCCTTGTCTGAATTAGATAGAAGGCATTTAATAGATTTAATGCAGGAAGATAGGATTTTTTTCTAGATTAGATAGTTTTAGATTTAGAGAGGGAAAATGGATATAGACACCCTCACTTGTACATTGTATTATTCTTGTCAAGCATCCAGAAGAGAAGAGAAAGAAGAGAACTCATGGAGAACACCCATGTACAGATGTTGAATTAATAGAATGGAATTCTAATTCAAATCCATGGCTGGTGTTGTTTCTCTGTGTATGTTGTTTAGGTGCTCATGAATGTTTGTTTTCTGGTGATGCAATTACTTTGTATATGTTGTGCATGTGATTTTAGGTTTTAGCTGAAGTCTGAAAAGAGAAGAGAATTAGTTTCAATTGTTTCTCTATCTTGAACCAGAGAATTCCTACAAGGAGTGCAGTTGAATAATCCGCAAGGAGTCTGTTGACAGAAGGGTTCATATAGAGATAACTTTTGTTCTAGTTCCTAGAAGTGCAGATTTGGCACTGGAGCTGTGCAAGGAATGCGCAGGCTAGAAGAAGTCTCAGTTCTGAATCTGAGCAAAGAGAAATTAAATACTGTTGCTGCAGGAAATGCGCGGAGTTGAAGGGATTCAACACATAGGAGATGTTGAACGATTGTGCAAAGGGTGCGCATAAATCCCTCTGAAGGAGTCAAAGTAGTGAATCTCAGGAGACTTAGAACCTTTGTGGGTATCGTCAAAAAATAACACATAAAGGGTGTTGTGAAGCATTTCAATGAAGAGTTTTAGCACAAGTGTGGAAGGTAAGTGCGAGAGGAAGCACTTAGTCATTTTAAGGATCCTTGAGGAGGAGGAATCGACGGTCAGGATTCACAGAGGAGCTTGACAAAGTTCCGTCAGTCGTCAGATGATGGGAAAGTTGCACATAATTTAAGCCCAATGAATAGGAGAAGAATTCAAGGATTCATCGGGACTTGACTCATCGGAAAATCGGGGTTTCCGGTGACGAGAGAACTGTGACCGCAGGAGTAACGAAACTCCGAATCACGATGAACACAGCTACAGGGTCACCGCAGAAAACAGGTGTCATCGGGGTTCGGGACTTGGAGAACCTCGCGAGTTTGTGTAACGGGAATCGCGATTTTACGAAACATGATTTCCCGATCGCATGAAAGTCTGAGCCATAGGCACTGGAGAGGAGGACAGGTGTTGGAGAAGTCAATCTTTGCAGGGGTCAACAATAGGTGGCATCGGGAATCGGAGAATCGAAAATTTTGAGGGCGTGATTTTTGCGCATATCATTTCCGCGAAGTTCGAAACTCTGATGAGAGCAGGCTATGGCCTCACGGGATGACAGGTCATATGCGGAAGGGGCTAACCTGAAGGGGCTTGGAGTGGAGAAAAGATCCATCGCGAATCGGGGTTTGGAGATTCGTGGTGCCAGCAAAACGCAACACTGCATAAGTCGATTTCCCGATAGGGAAATCCCCGACAGAAACGAAGAAGTATCGACATTGGGAGCCATCGGGTTTCTGGGTTTTGGATAGCATGAAGAACGTGCCCACGAGTTTCACGATAATGCGAAACCCGATCTCCCGATAAGGAAAAATGGAGATCGCAGGGAGAGAATTCTGTGGGTATTGAAGATTTCCCGATAAGGGATAAGAAGAGTATTTTATCTCTTTAGTCCATTGAAGAAGAAGGTCCTAGTAGTAGTAGACGTGCCGGGTGGTGCAATTTCATCAGGGTGGTATCAGAGTGGGGAGTAACTCTTTGTTTTCTGTGACAGAGAGGAGGAAAAATTTCACCATGCCACCCAGAAGAGAGAGGTAGTCACCTGATCCAGAGGACAGGGATGTGCGAAGAAGAGGTAGGACGGCAGGGAATCTAGAGATGGAGAGACAAATACGCAATCTTAGAGCGAGACTGGAAGACATGGAAGTAGCACAGAGACGCACAGCCAATGCTGGAGACTTAAGCGACTCTGAGGGCGAAGCTGAAGCTGAACAACAGGGAGAAGTTGTAGCTGAAGATGCAGCCAATGAGCGGTTAATTAAGGCTATCGCTCGAATGAGTTCCAAGACAAAAATTGACATTCTAGCCTATGAAGGAAGTCTGGATGCAGAAGAGTTGTTGGACTAGGTTCGAGCTCTTGACACCTACTTTGAATATGAATACATCGAAGAGGATAAAAAGGTAAGGCATGCTGTCACAAAATTAAAGGGGCACACAGCATTATGGTGGGACGAGCTTCAGGCAGATAGACATTCCAAAGGCAAGCAAAATATCAAAAGCTGGGATCGAATGATTGCAAAGATGAAGGCAAAATTCATCCCAAGGGACTATCATATCACACTGTTCAGGAGAATGTAGAACCTGAGATAGAAGTTGATGACAGTAAAGGAGTATACTCAAGAGTTCTACAAGCTCAATATCAGAGCAGGCCATCGGGAGAGCGATGATGAAAAAGTTTCCAGGTATATGAATGGCCTGAGGTATGAAATTTAGGATGAATTAAGTTTGGAAACCAGCCGAACAGTTGAGGATGCTTATCAGATGGCTCTGAAAGCCGAAGAGAAGCTGAGCTGAAAGAAAGGATAGCGAGGACGAGGTAGGAGTCAGCCCAGAGGTAAGACATTTGCCCAGGAGAAATACCAGAAGCCCAAGGAGGAGTGGAAGAAACCTCAGGGTAAGGTTGAGAGAGGTGGAACCTCGCAGTGAGGACCACATGCTAAACAAAGGGCGCAACATAACGAGCAGGGTGGCGGTTATGCTGACGCAAACACTTTTCCTCGTACCAGTGGTAGAGGAAGAGGTCGAGGTGGAGTAACCACGTGTTTTACATGTGGGAAGAATGGGCACAGGTCATTTGAGTGTCCAGAGAAGAAGAAGGACAGTAGAGAAGCTCACATCACTGAAGCTCAGAAGCATGATGCTGAGATAAACAAGGATGCCGAAGGCGGAAGATCGCTTGGAATGCATAAAGTCCTTTTAACA
This sequence comes from Picea engelmannii, assembly GCA_009831015.1. NCBI lineage: Eukaryota > Viridiplantae > Streptophyta > Pinopsida > Pinales > Pinaceae > Picea > Picea engelmannii. Next base: position 395,615 of record ML782314.1, on the reverse strand, counting down.
CCCGAGAAGGAGGTAGAGAATCCAATACAAAGGACCTGACTGTTTATAACAGCTTGCAAGACCAAGGATAGGGTGTGCAAAGTCATCGTGGACAGTGAAAGAATGGATAATCTCGTTTCGACCGAGATGGTGGAAAAATTAGAGCTGGAAACAACTGATCACCCAAGTCCATACAAAGTTTCATGTCTACAAAAGGGACATCAGGTGAGTGTCACCAAACAATGCCTGGTTGAATTCAAAATAGGAGGGTATAATGATAAGATTTTATGTGATGTTATTCCCATGGATGTGTGTCATTTATTACTAGGTAGACCATGGCAATATGACATAAATGTGGTTCATGATGGGAGGATGAACACATATACTTTGGAGAAGGATGGGAGGACACACAGGTTGCTTCTGATAAAGGATAAGGAGGTGAAGTCGGAAGTAAGCAGTACAACACTTCTCATGAGTGGGAAGGAGCTTCTTACAGAGATGGAGAAGAAATAAGATCCACAATTCTTTGTTATCAGAAAGTCGAGAATTGTTCTGACCAGGACAAGAGTGGACGATCTGCCAGAGGAAATTCAGGAACTGCTGGAAGAATTCACTGAAATTGTGGTAGATGAATTACCTCATTCGTTCCCACCGATGAGGAGCATAAGCCATCACATAGACCTCATACTAGGAGCCAGTTTACCAAACAAGGCTACGTATAGATTGACACCGCAGGAAAATGAGGAGGTCAAGAAGTAGGTCCAGGAGTTGTTGGACAAAGGATTGGTCAGAGAAAGTCTGAGTCTGTGTGTTGTTCTAACCGTGCTTAGTTCGAAGAAAGATGGAGGCTAGAGAATGTGCACCGACTCAAGAGAGATCAACAAAATTACCATTAGGTACAGATTTCCACTGCCGAGAATGGATGATCTGATGGATTGCCTGAGCGGGGCAAATTATTTTTCGAAGATTGATCTCAAGAGCGGATATCATCAAATTCGCGACATAAGTTTTTTCATTGGACAGCAGAGGCTAAAAAGAGCTTCAATCTGTTGAAGTGAAAGATCACAGAATAACCAGTGTTGGTGTTGCCTGATTTCAAGAAGACATTTGAGGTGAAATGTGATGCAAGCGGATACGCCATAGGGGCGGTCTTAATGCAGGGTTGTATCAGCCATTGCCCATACCTGAGAGGCCATTGGAGGCAATTAGCATGGATTTTGTATTGGGTTTGCCGAGGATGCAAAGAGGTGTTGATTCCATCTTTGTGGTGGTGGATAGGTTTTCAAAGATGGCACACTTCATTCCATGCCAGAAGACCAACGATGCGACGCACATCACAAACTTGTTTTTCAAGGAGATCATTCGACTCCATGGATTGCTGAAAAGTATAGTATCGGAAAGGGATACCAAATTCATAGGGCATTTTTGGAGGACGCTATGGAAGAATCTAGGAACTAACTTGGCATTTAGTTCAACTTATCACCCACAAACATATGGACAAACATAAGTGGTCAACAGAAGTCTGGGAGACTTATTGAGGAGCCTGGTGACAGAGCACCATAGCAGCTGGGATAATGTGTTGCCACAAGTAGAATTTGCATATAACGATTCAGTGAACAGGAGCACATGTAAGATTCCATTTGAGATTGTATATGGTAGGTAGCCGAGAGGAGTATCTGAACTGTGGGATTCAGAACAGACTGCCACTAACAGTGTAAGCGTTGAAGAATTTGCAGAGGTGATGAAGGAACTTCACAGCAAGGTGAAGCAACGAATGTTTGATTCAAATCATGAGTACAAACACAGAGTCGATCAACATCGAAGACAACTTTAGTTTAAAGTTGGAAATCTAGTTCTGGTACATCTTAGAAGGGAAAGGTTCCCAAGGGGAACATACAATAAGCTGAAAATGAAGAAAATCGGGCCATGTAAGGTCCTGAAGAAATTTGGAGAGAACACTTATGAGATTGAGTTGTCAGATGGCATCGGGATATCTCCAATATTCAATGTTTCGGATTTATATCCATATAAGGATGAAGAAATAGAAGCTATAAATGATGAGCAACCAAAGGTCCAGTGGCAGAAGAAGATGTCGATTGCAGAGAAGCCACAGATGGATCATATACTGGACAAGCGAGTGGGTAAAAGGACCAGGAGGAAAGAATACTATGAGTACCTGGTCAAGTGGAAGAATCACCCAGTGGAAGATGCCAGCTGGGAGAGCAAAGAAATGATACAGAATCATGGACAGACCGTGCAAGAGCTCATGGAAAAGAGCCCATGAAATTTTTCAAGCCGAGGAGTATGATGTAGGAGCATCGCTAACTCAGCAAGCGAGCCAGCATGAAAGACAATGAACAGCTGGACAAGCCAGCAGAAAGTTTTTGAATTTTCATTCAAGAGGATGCGCCAATGTATAAATGCACCATTTATGAAAGCACCTTTTGTATGTTGTATCAAACCTCAAGCCATACACCCTTGTCTGAATTAGATAGAAGGCATTTAATAGATTTAATGTAGGAAGATAGGATTTTTTTCTAGATTAGACAGTTTTAGATTTCAAGAGGGAAAACAGATATAGACACCCTCACTTGTACATTGTATTATTCTTGTCAAGCATCCAAAAGAGAAGAGCAAGCAGAGAACTCATGGAGAACACCCATGTATAGATGTTGAATTAATAGAATGGAATTCTAATTCAAATCCATGGCTGGTGTTGTTTCTCTGTGTATGTTTTTTAGGTTCTCATGAATGTTTGTTTTCTGGTGATGCAATTGATTTGTATATGTTGTGCATGTGATTTCAGGTTTTAGATGAAGTCTGAAAAGAGAAGAGAATTAGTTTCAATTGTTTCTCTAACTTGAACCAGAGAATTCCTGCAAGGAGTGCAGTTGAATATTCCGCAAGGAGTGCGTTGACAGAAGGGTTCATATAGAGATAAATTTTGTTCTAGTTCCCAGAAGTGCAGATTTCGCACTAGAGCCGTGCAAGGCATGCACAGGCTAGAAGAAGTATCATTTCTGAATCTGAGCAAAGAGAAATTAAATACTGCTATTGCAGGAAATGCGCGGAGTCAAAGGGATTCAACACTTAGGAGATGTTGAACGATTGCGCAAAGGGTGTGCATAAATCCCTCTGAAGGAGTCAGAGTAGCGAAGCTCAGGAGACTTAGAACCTTTGTGGGTATCGTCAAAAAAGAGCACAGAAAGGGTGTTGTGAAGCATTTCAATGAAGAGTTTTAGCGCAGGTGTGGAAGGTAAGTGCGATAGGAAGCACTTAGTCATTTTAAGGATCCTCGAGGAGGAGGAATCGACGGTCAGGATTCATAGAGGAGCTTGACAAAGTTCCTTTAGCCGTCAGATGATGGGAAAGTTGCGCAGGATTTAAACCCAACGAACAAGAGAAGAAGTCAGGGAGTCATCGGGACTTGACTCATTGAAAAATCAGGGTTTCCGGTGACGAGAGAACTGTGATGGCAGGAGTCGCGAAACTCCGAATCACGACGAACACAGCTACAGGGTCACCGCAGAAAACAGGTGTCATCGAGGTTCAGGACTTGGAGAACCTCGCGAGTTTGTGTAACGGGAATTGCGATTTCCTGAAACATGATTTCTCGATCGCACAGAAGTCCAAGCCATAGGCACTGGAGAGGAGGACAGGTGTCGGAGAAGTCATCCATTGCAGGGTCAACGCAAGGTGGCATCAGGAATCAGAGAATCAAAAATTTCGAGGGCACGAGTTTCGCGCATATCATTTATGTGAAGTCTGAAACTCTGACGAGAGCAGGTTGTGGCCTCACGGGACGGCAAGTCATATGTGGAAGGGGCTAACCTGAAGGGGCTTGGAGCGGAGAAAAGCACCATCGCGAATCGGGGTTTGGAGATTCGTGGTGCCAGCAAAACTGTAACATCCCGCTCTGGCGCACTGAGAAAACTTATTATTTGAGGACACTTGCTCACAAGTGATATGGACCTTTATGATGTTAAACCATTTATGCTTGATTATGATGCGATTGATAGATGACGTGATGTTTTACTATTTGATGTAGACAGGTGATATTGACTTAGTTTTATCGAGTGTGCATGGTTTTGGACCTTGAGGATGCAACAGCATCGGTAGAACCCCCTTGGACTCCGGATTGAGTCAGGGAGTGTGCTATTTGGGTTGATTTATTTACTGTGATATTTCATTGATTTGATGATTTGATTTTTGACATGTTCTGACACGATTGTCGATGATGCAGGATGACGATAGCTTGCCGACGAGACTCACATATGGATTAAAGGGGCCACACACTAGTTCAAGAGAGGTTGAGGGAGAGGGGTGGACAACAGCCCTGCCACCGCCTACTAGCACTCCCGCCGTGGCTCGAACTGTAGGTTAATGATTACCTAGTTCGAGAGGATCTACGATGCCGTTAGGGAAGACTGCGATAGTCGCTCACGATGATTCTAAGGGGCGCGCAATAAGGCGGGGGCCTTATTCCTTAGAACCCTTAGTCTCCCACAAGTTCACCTAGCAGAGTGTTGACTCCAGGGATTATAGATGTCTACCAATCAGTCCAGTTAGCGAGTGACACCCTTGGAGCACGGGGTGCATCCTGAAGGGCATGTCGCACAAAAGAAACTCAAGAGGCAAGTGGCACCCTTGGAGCACATGGTGTGTCCTGAAGGGAACCTCGCAATAATGTGGATGAAGGAGTCATCCTAAATAGCCCTAAGACATCAACACCTGAATAAATCCTTAAACAAATTCCCCTAACCAGGCGTCGCCAGTTCAGAATTTGAGCCCTTAAATATTCAAGACTATACATTAAATATTCATTACCCCTATGATTTGCAACCTCCACCTAATCCAAGGAGTTTCCTTCCTTAATTAAATACATAAAACAGTTCCTCCTTTAATTGAATTCATAAAGTAATTCCTTCTTTAATTGCATACATAAGGCCCTTCATCATTCCTAGTAATAAGCTTGATAATTTATCTTTTTAGTGAAGGTACTACTTCGCCCTAACATAATAATCAAAGCTTAACCATCTCCTAATAACAATGCCATGATATTCTAGCTCACAATAGCTCTGCCATTCAAATAACATTAGAAATTCATTTCCTACTAGCTAGATCTAACAATACACAGGCTAATAATAAAAATAAACAAAAAAAAACCCACTTAAGCTCATGTGAGTCTTCATAAAGTGTGTAGGGTAAAATAAAGAGATTAAGGAATTAATTCAAATAGGTTGTTGTAAATTTGAAAAGAAGAATTTAATTAGTTAACTAATGGGAGTTTAAAAGAAAAAAAAATAATATATATATATATATATATATATATATATATATATGAATTTAAAAATATAATGAAAAGATGCTTAGCGCATTTACCTTTTTGAGTTTTCAAAACAAAAA
>ML782314.1:368567-390039 GCA_009831015.1 Picea engelmannii | reverse complement strand
AAAAAAAAACCTAAAACAAAATGTGATTAGGTCAAAAAGAGGATAAAAGAAAGGGGATGGGGGGGAAGAAGGGGATCTGCTATGAGGTATTGTTATACTGCCAAAATTTCAAACTAGACTGATTGTTTGTGAGGAGTTGGGGATTTTCTCAGCTGTATGAGAGTGGTATCTCATCCTTGGAGGTGAGCTGGGAAGCTAGGTTACGGTCTGGATTGTGTGTGGCCCCTTTGCGGCTCGGGGGGCTGAGGGGGAAGCAGAGTACCCCTAGCGTTGGATGGGAGGTACCGGTGTAGTCTCTACAGTCGGCGAGAGGGAGCATCAAGGAGCACGCGGACGCCATCCAGAGCGGGCGAACAGGCCAAGGTATGTTTTTATTTGGTTGAATGATAGTCTGTGTTGCGTCTGAAAATCTAGATGGCTATGTTTTTATTTTGGATGAATGCTTTAAGTTTGTGATAAGGATTAGTTTAGAATGGTTGCAATGAACCACATGAATTGACCCATCTTATGCTGTAAAAATTTATCAGGACAGTTTATGGTTCTTTGTTTTTGGCACAGTTTTAGGGTTTCTGGCAATTTTTTTTGGGCGTTTTTACATTTTCCTGTGGGCGTTGGACTTCTTGGGCGTTTTCATACACTGCCTTTTTTATTTACAACCCAGAAATCGTTTTTACATTCTGCCGTGGGAATTTTACATTGCCGGGGTGTTTGATGACTGTGGGCGGGTTAGATTCTTGGGCGTTTGCATTCACTGCCATTTACTTTACAACCCATAATCATTTTTTTTACATTCTGCCAAGGGCGTCTTTATTTCCTGTCGGTGTATTTACCTGTCTGTGTTTTCATCGATTTAATTTAAAAACTGTTGGGGCGTTTTCTTACCTTCTGCTGTGGGCATTTTATCTACTGCAATGTGATAGTAACTCGGTTGGTAAAGACCCTATTCCTTTAGCAGTTGATGCTGGAACTTACTATCATGGATAGCGCGAACTGTACAGTATTGGCTAAAGGCACGTTACAGTATTTTTTATTGTTATAGCATTCTGTAAGAGCTAATTTCATTTTATTGAGTTGCTCTAGTTCGCAGAGGTAAGGGTGTGGTTTAAAAAAATAAAGGGAGTTAGGGTTAGACTATTTTAGGATGTAAATCGGCTGCCCTCCCACTTGAATCAATATGGATGTAGACTGTAATACGCTGTCACCCTTTCGAAATCATGAAAATTATGGTCACATTCGGTAATCCGTCCCATTTATTGGTTAATGCATGAGAGGTCTGTCTTGAACCCTTGTTTTTAAATTCTTAATGCTTATTTTGTTAATATAACATGGAAGGGTAAAGTCGCCATTGGTTGGACTACAATGCTTCTTTTTATTTATTTATTTTACCTCTACGTCTCGGTTCTCTGACTAGGCGCCTTCCACGTAGGACATTCCTGCATCATAACCAGTGAAACCGACACCTGTGCGTTATGCTTGAAGGTTGCAATCTCTTTTTTTTATTCAGTTAACAAACTGCGTTTTTCGCGGACCGTGTATGGTTCTATTACAAATTTGAGCATGGTTTTATTATCATCGAGTGTTGTCCCATTCACTGATTGAATATCTTTCTTTTCCCTTCAGTTACAGTTTAATTATAATGCAGATATTGTCTCTAATGGCCAGATCTAAAACTGTGACTTCTTGTTAATTTAAATGGCAAACCTAAACTGCAATATAACATGCCATATTAAATTGCCGTGTTAATATTGTTTAGGGAAAATGTGGCGGTAATGTGGTCTGTTAATATTTTTATTGGCAATTATAAAATGCAAACATAAGCGCAATATAAAATACAACATTAATATTGTTTAGGGAAAATTTGGCGGTAATGCGGCTTGTTATTATTTTTATTGGCAATTATAAAATGCAAACATAAGCACAACATAAAATACAACATTAATATTGTTTAGGGAAAATTTGGCGGTAAGGTGGCTTGTTATTATTTTTAAATGGCAATATAAATATTAAAATTAAAATGCAATATTAGTATTGTTTTATGGAAGGTTTGGTGGCAATGTGACTGCTGTTATCTTAAATGGAAAGAATTATGGCAATTATAAAAGGCGATGATAAAACTGTTTATGTAACTAGATCCTTGTGGTAAACTGTAAGGATAAAGTCATTAGGATACTATGATGAATCATGCGACAATAAGGATCTGGTGACACAACTAAAGGGGGATGTTCGAATTAGAAATTTATCCATGAAATGTTATGGTTACTTGCTGCATTGTTATTGCCATGTTAATTATTAAATTGCTATTTAGTTGGTGGTGAAGCAGTCCTTATTGTTAAGTTTGCAAGGCATTAAATTGTATCTGGAATGTTATTTAATTAGCTGTTATTAAATGGTCATTTAATTGTTATTGCAATGTTAACTATTAAATTGCTCTTAGTTGGTGGTGAAGCGGTCCTTATTGTTTAAATTTGCAATGCGTTTAATTGTAACTGTAATGTTATTTAATTAATGGTTATTAAATGGTCATTTAATTGTTATTGCAATGTTAGTTAGTTGCAATGTTAACTATTAAATTGCTCTTAGTTGGTGGTGAAGCGGTCCTTATTGTTTAAATTTGCAATGTGTTTAATTGTAACTGTAATGTTATTTAATTAATGGTTATTAAATGGTCATTTAGTTGTTATTGCAATATTAGTTAGTTGCAGGGTTAATTATGTAATTGCTAGTAGTTGGTGGTGAAGCGTGAAATGCATTGTTATTCAACGACAATGCTAGGATAATGTTAGATGGAAGGATGTTGTTAAATTATTGAAATTGCTACTGAAAAAGTTACTGTTATTAATAGATTAGTTGACATGGTTATGTTATGGAAACGTGATGGTAGTTTCACTATGATTCAGTGAACCAGGATTTAGCAAATAAACTAATGTACATTGTTAAGACTGGGATGGTACTCGTCGCTTAATGGAAAACAAATGGAGCAATTGATATATGATTGATGTCTTCGGGTCTCAATAGTGGTTGGTCGATATTAAAGTCCTCCTGACTTGCGTCTCCCATAGAGGTCATGATTGTCCCTGATTTTGTAGTACTTGGAGGTATTGCATTGTGTGGTTTTCTTGTGTCGGGAGGGATGTAGACACCTTCAGTAGCCTTATTATATATGTCTGTGTGTTTTTCTGCGTCAAGAATCCAGTGCCGTATCAAGAGTCTCAGGCCCTTAAAGGCAGGGTTTCCACTCTTGGGACACACCTGAGGGGATTACTAGTTTCTGCCTGAGTAGTCGGCCAGGAGCCTATTTGACCTTCTCTCTCTCCGGAGCAGAGAACTAAGATTAAACGCCCTGCTTTCCTATGCAGAAATAGTAAGACCTACTACTATGGATTCTTCCTTCTGTGTTCATACGGTACCTAACCCAGTATGTCGTTTATTGTTGAAGATATTGTGGGGCGCCTTGGTCTTGGGTAGTATTTTCTTGCAATTCTTGTTGTGCGCCTTGCGTCTTCTTGTTGTGATAGTCGTGGTTTCATCTTGTTAGTCATCGAGTGGCGACGTAGAGTCCAGTGTGTCTGTTTCCCCTCCTACACGCACACACACACTTTTAAAACAAAAAAAAACTTGTACATGTTATCAGCGTTGTTTTCGTAATGAGGAGGTTGTTACATATGGTATCAGAGCCGGTTCGACCCGCAACTTGGGATTCGCTACGGCTTTCGTTGACATGATTGGATTGATTATACTGTTGCTGATCTAGTTGATGGTGTGCATGCAGGTAATCATGGTTAGAGGACATCGTGGAGACAGACGACGAGGTGCTAGTGGAGGAGGCGTGACGCCTCCATCAGCATCCACGCCTGAGGGGTCTAACCCCCAGGGAGGCAAGCAGGTTCTCGGACAGGAGCAGATAGCAGTTGGTGATGTTATTGGGATGATGAGATCCTTTCAGCGCATGTCCGAGGCTCTGATCAGCTGATTGGACAGAGATGAGTCCAGGGCACCAACACCCCCTGAGGTTCCGCCGCGCGCACTGACCGTTACATGTAGCATTCATAGTGAACTCGAGAAGGTAAAATTTCCCGAGTTCTTTGGTGCCCCGGACGGCGCCGCTGCCGAGGCATGGTTGGAGAATATGGAGATGTGCTTCACACTTCGTGACTATACATCCAATATGAAGGTCCGCATGGTGGTATTTCAACTGAAGGGGAGTGCTCTTCTATGGTGGAAGACACTCCTGCCGTAGGTGAACATGGCCGTGGAAGACGTGTCATGGGAACTATTTGAGGAACGGTTTCAAGAGAGGTACCTTTCAGAGGAATTCATTGAGCATCAGCTCAATGAGTTCAATGCAATACAACAGGGAGGTCGTACAGTGCCCGAGTATGAGGCACATTTCATGGAGTTTCTCCGGTATGCTCCGCACCTTAACACTGAGAAGCTCAAGGTCAACCGGTTCGTGTTTGGCCTTAATGACAGCCTGTGTGAAAAGGTTAGGATCTTGATGCCTCAAACCTTGCACGACGCTATCTAAAAGGCCCTCATCGCAGAGGAGGAGCTTATCAGTGGGGGTCAGACCAGGACGCCAACGAGACCCGTAGGGCAGGGTTCATTTGGTATGCCACAACATCAGACATGAGCGAGACATACGCCGGGACATCGTGGCTTCCAGAGGGGATCCACTTTTGCTACACCTCGACGACCACTACCTTAGCAGCAAACACCTTATCGAGGACCACAGCACTAGCAATAGCATTGCCCACAGCAGCAGCAGTTTAGGCCTGTTCAGCAGAACAGACCAGTGTTTCAGGCCGGTGGGCAGTCCTCTTCTACTTCGGGTACCAGGACTACTAGGCCGAAGAAGGGGTGTTGGACATGTGGGGAGCCACACTACCAGCGTGGTTGTCCTATGGAGAGGACCAGGGTGTCCGGATCAGCCGAACCCGCTACCGTGGGAGATGTGGGCAAGGCCCATCGGATTCATGCAGCGGTGAATAACCACCAGGCAGAGCACCAGTCGACTGTGATCGAGACGACGGGTACTGTTGCTGACTAGACCCGTTGTATTTTGATAGACCCAGGAGCTACTAAGAGTTTCATTTCTGGTGCAACGCTAAAAAGGATTAAGGTAAAGGCAGTCGAACAGGATGAGTTTAGCTTCATGGAGATGGCTTCTAGATCCAAACAGAAGGTTGGAGGAAAGGTTACGGGCTGTGCCCTTAACCTGGGAGAGTTTGTCACTAGGGACAACTTGTATGTTACGATATTAAGATCTTATGATGTCGTGATTGGTATGGATTGGTTGGAAACGCATGAGGCGATACTCAACTATAAGATGAAATGGTTGAGCTTGGTTGATGATAAAGGACAGAGACGTGTGATTGTAGGAAGGAACCAGGGAGTTTCCCTACGGTTCGTCTCTTCCTTACAGTTACAGAAGAGTATGCGCAAGGGGTGTAAACTTTATGCGATCCTCGCACTAAATGAGAAGGGAGTAGTGGAAGGTCTAGAACACCTTCCGGTGGTGAAGGAGTTTGCGGATGTATTTCCAGAGGAGTTGCCTAGGATGCCCCCGGAAAGGAAACTGGAGTTTACCATAGACCTGAAACTGGGAACCGAACCAATAGCAAGAATGCGTTATCGGATGAGTTGCAAGAGTTGAAAATGCAACTGAAGGAGTTGTTGGACCTGGGACTGATATGTCCTAGTGTGTCACCGTGGGGTGCACCAGTTATTTTCATACGAAAGAAGGACAGATCATGGAGGCTTTGCATTGACTACCGTCAACTGAGCAAGGCTACGATCAAGAATCATTATCCCTTACCAAGAATTGATGATCTGTTTGATCAAATGAAGGGTGCGATGGTGTTCTCTAATATTTATTTGTGATCCGGGTATCACCAGTTACGGATCAAGGAGGATGACATCCCTAAGACCGCCTTTAAGACGAGATTTGGACATTATGAGTTTACTGTTTTGCCTTTTGGACTGACAAACACCCCAGGTGTATTCATGAGTTTGATGAATGGGGTGTTCCGCGAGTACTTGAACAAGTTCTTCCAAGTATTCATTGACGATATTTTGATCTACTCTCGGACGACGAAGGAGCATGACGAGCATTTGCGCTTGGTACTACAATGTTTACGAGAACACAAGTTGTATGGGAAGTTGTCCAAATGCTCTTTTTATCAATCAAGGATTTACTACTTAGGGCATGTCATCTCCGGTGAAGGTATCGTCGTGGATCCATCCAAGGTTGAGGCTATTATGGAATTCCCAGTGCCGATGAATGTCCCAGAAGTGCGTAGTTTTATGGGTTTAGCAGGATACTATCGATGGTTTGTCGAGGGTTTTTTGAAGATAGATATCCGATCACGGAATTGCAGAAGAAAAACAAGAAGTTTGTTTGGACCGAGAAATGCATGGAAGCTTTTTAGAGGCTTAAAGAGTTGTTGACAACCGCACCGATACTAAAAGTCTCCTGACATGGATGCATACTTCTTGGTATGCACTGACGCATCCAAGGAAGTCTTAGGCGGAGTCTTGATGCAAGACGGACGAGTGATTGCTTACATTTTGAGGAAGCTGAGAAGGCATGAGGAGAACTACGCAACGCATGACTTGGAGTTATTAGCCATCGTTTATGCCTTGAAGCTTTGGAGACACTACCTTGTTCGACGAAAATTTGAATTAAAGACTGATCATTGTGGGCTGCAACACATTTTCACGCAAAGCGACCTGAACGCGCGACAATGACGTTGGTCGGAATTGCTTAGCGAGTACGACTTCGAGATTACTTACATAAAGGGAATAGTGAACTGAGTCGTGGATGCTTTGAGTCGGAGGCCGCACATCTTTTTGGTGTTGTCTCTTCAAACGAATCTGCGTGAGAAGATTCTCACTTTACAACGTGACGATGACTGGTACAAAGAAGTCCAAGATTTTATCGGACAAAACACAATGATGGTACCACGATATGAGGGATATTAATTGGATAACGATGGGTTATTGAGGTTTATAGGTCGGATTTATGTATAGCCTAACGACGAGTTGAGGATGCTGATCCTGAGCGAGGCTCATAGAGCAGTTTACATGGCTCACCCAGGGGTTACGAAGATGAGAGAAAACCTTAAACCATTATTCTTTTGGAGAGGAATGAAGGGCGACATAGTCAACTTTGTGGCTAGATGTCTAGAGTGTTAGTAGGTAAAGGCTGAACATAGACACCCGAAAGGTTTACTTCAACCACATGCCATTCCGGAATCGAAATGGGAAGTTATTTTGATGGATTTCATTGTTGGATTTCCACTGACGGCAAGGAGACACAACTCAATTTTTGTAGTAGTATACACTTTGACGAAGAGTTCTCACTTTATTCCAATGCGTACGATGTATTGGGCACCTGACATAGCGAGAGTTTTCATCAGTGAGATTGTGAGGTTGCATGGTGTGCCTAAGAAAATTATATCCGATTGAGGATCCGTGTTTACTGGACGATTTTGGACGAGTTTCCAAGAGGCCTTGGGAACCCGACTTAATTTTAGTACCGTGTATCACCCAAAGGCTGACGGGTAGACCGAACGAACGAACCAAACCTTAGAAGACATGTTGTGCATGTACGTGATGGACCAACAAAAGAATTGTGAGGAATTCTTGCCTCTAGTAGAGTTCTCTTACAACAATAGTTATCAAAGCACCATAAATATGGTTCCTTTTGAGTTTCTTTATGGGCGATCGTTTCGGACGCCCTTGAGTTGGGACCGGTTTGAGGATAGGGTCCTGGTGGGACCAGAAGCGATCCAAGAAATGGAAGAGCAGATGCAAACCATAAGAAAAAGGATTAAAGAAGCGCAGGATCGACATAAGAGTTATGTCGATGCACACCGAGTCGACCGTAGTTACGAGGTCGACGATCTAGTCTTCTTGCGGGTTAAACCACATAAGAGTTCGATCAAGTTTGGAAAGGGAGCTAAACTCTCTCCTAGGTTTGTGGGACCTTTCGAAATTGTGGAGAGAAAGGGGCCTGTGGCCTATCGACTAGCCTTGCCTGATTCTTTGAGGTGTATGCACTATGTTTTTCATGTATTTGTTTTGAGACATTATATTAGTGATCCTACACATGTGATTGACCTGAGTTCCTTGCAGGTATCGGACGAGGGAGCACTCAAGGCTGAGCTGGTCCACATCTTAGATCATCACGTTTGAAAGTTACGATGTTAAACGGTAGATCAGGTCAAGGTCCAGTGGGATAGTTATAGTGCACACTCGGTGACCTGGGAGGATGCATATGATATGCATCAGCAGTTTCCATTTTTTTTTGATAGATAGAATTATGATACTGTGGTACTTTTGATATAGTGGTACTTTTATTTCAGCATTTATACTGAGAAACTTTGGGACGAAGTTTAGACCAAGAGGGGGTGTATGTAACATCCTGCTCTGGCGCACTGAGAAAACTTATTATTTGAGGACACTTTCTCGCAAGTGATCTGGACCTTTATGATGTTAAACCATTTATGCTTGATTATGATGCGATTGATATATGACGTGATGTTTTACTATTTGATGTAGACAAGTGTTATTGACTCATTTTTATCGAGTGTGCAGGGTTTTGGACCTTGAGGATGCAACAGCATCGGTAGAACCCCCTTGGACTCCAGATTGAGTAAAGGAGTGTGCTATTTGGGTTGATTTATTTACTGTGATATTTCATTGATTTGATGATTTGATTTTTGACATGTTCTGACACGATTGTCGATGATGCAGGCTGACGATAGCTTTCTGACCGGACTCACATATGGAGTAAAGGGGCCACACACGAGTTCCAGAGAGGTTGAGGGAGAGGGGTGGACAACAACCCTACCATCGCCTACTAGCACTCCCGCCGTGGCTCGAACTGTAGGTTAATGATTACCTAGTTCGATAGGATCCACGATGTCGTGAGGGCAGACTGCGACAATCGCTCACGATGATTCTAAGGGGTGGGCAATAAGGCGTGGGCCTTATTCCTTAGAAACCTTAGTCTCCCACAAGTTCACCTGGCAAAGTGTTGACTCCAAGGGTTATAGATGTCTACCAATCAGTCCAGTTGGTGAGTGGCACCCTTGGAGCATGGGGTGCATCCTGAAGGGCACGTCGCACAAAAGAAACTCAAGAGGTGAGTGGAACCCTTGGAGCACGTGGTGCATCCTGAAGGGCACGTCGCAATAATGTGGATGAAGGAGTCAGCCTAAATAGCCCTAAGACATCAACACCTGAATAAATCCTTAAACAAATTCCCCTAACCAGGCATCGCCAGTTCAGAATTTGAGCCCTATGTCAAAAAAAAAAAAACATAATTCAAGACTATACATTAAATATTCATTACCCCTATGATTTGCAACCTCCACCTAATCCAAGGAGCTTCCTTCCTTAATTAAATACATAAAACAATTCCTCCTTTAATTGAATTCATAAAGTAATTCCTTCATTAATTGCATACATAAGGCCCTTCCTCATTCCCAGTAATAAGCTTGATAATTTATCCTTTTAGTGAAGGTACTACTTCGCCCTAACATAATAATCAAAGCTTAACCATCTCCTAATAACAATTCCATGATATTCTAGCTCACAATAGCTCTTCCATTCAAATAACATTAGAAATTCATTTCCTACTAGCTAGCTCTAACAATACAGGGGCTAATAATAAAATTAAACAAAAGAAAAACCCACTTAAGCTCATGTGAGTCTTCATAAAGTGTGTAGGGTAAAATAAAGAGATTAAGGAATTAATTCAAATAGGTGGTTGTAAATTTGAAAAGAAGAATTTAATTAGTTAACTAATGGGAGTTGAATTTAAAAATATAATGAAAAGATGCTTAGCGCATTTACCTTTTTGAGTTTTCAAAAAAAAAATTAATAAAAAAAAAATAAAGGGGGGGGGAAGCTTAAAAGAAATATGATTTACGGTTTTTGATTTAAAAAAAAAACCTAAAGAAAAATGTGATTAGGTCAAAAAGAGGATAAAAGAAAGGGGATGGGGGGGAAGAAGGGGATATGCTATGAGGTATTGTTATGCTGCCAAAATCTCAAACTAGACTGATTGCTTGTGAGGAGTTGGGGATTTTCTCAGCTGTATGAGAGTGGTATCTCAACCTTGGAGGTGAGCTGGGATGCTAGGTTACAGTCTGGATTATGTGTAGCCCCTTTGTGGCTCGGGGGGCTGAGGGGGAAACAAAGTACCCCTAGCGTTGGCTGGGAGGTACCGGTGTAGTCTCTACGGTCAGTGAGTGGGAGCATCAAGGAGCACGCGGACGCCATCCGGAGCAGGCGGACAGGCCAAGGTATGTTTTTATTTGGTTGAATGATAGTCTGTGTTGCATCTGAAAATCTAGATGGCTGTGTTTTTATTTTGGATGAATGCTTTAAGTTTGTGATAAGGATTTGTTTAGAATGGTTGCAATGAACCATAGGAATCGACCCATCTTATGCTGTAAAAATTTAGCAGGACAGTTTATGGTTCTTCATTTTTGGCACAGTTTTAGGGTTTCTGGCAATTTGTTTTGGGCGTTTTTTTCATTTTGCTGTGGGCGTTGGACTTCTTGGGTGTCTGCATACACTTCCTTTTTTCTTTACAACCCAGAAATCGTTTTTACATTCTGCAGTGGGCATTTTACATTGCCGGGGCATTTGATAACTGTGGGCGGGTTAGATTCTTGCGCGTTTGCATTCACTGCCATTTACTTTACAACCCAGAATCATTTTTTTTACATTCTGCGGAGGGCGTATTTATTTCCTGTCGGTGTATTTACATGTCTGTGTTTTCATCGATTTAATTTAAAAACTGTTGGGGCGTTTTCTTACCTTCTGTTGTGGGCATTTTATGTACTGCAATGTGATAGTAACTCGGCTGGTAAAGACCCTATTCCTTTAGCAGTTGATGCTGGAACTTACTATCATGGATAGCGCAACTGTACAGTATTGGGTAAAGGAACATTACATTATTTTTTATTGTTATAGCATTATGTAAGAGATAATTTCGTTTTATTGAGTTTCTCTAGTTCGCAGAGGTAAGGGTGTGGTTTAAAAAATAAAGAGAGTTAGGGTTAGACTATTTTAGGATGTAAATCGGCTGCCCTCCCACTTGAATCAATATGGCTGTAGACTGTAATACGCTATCACCCTTCCGAAATCATGAAAATTATGGTCACATTCGATAATTTGTCCCATTTATTGGTTAATGCGTGAGAGGTCTGTCTTGAACCCTTGTTTTAGATTCTTAATGCTTATTTTGTTAATATAACATGGACGGGTAAAGTCGCCATTGGTTGGACTGAAATGCTTCTTTTTATTTATTTATTTTACCTCTACATCTCCGTTCTCTGACTAGGCGCCTTCCACTTAGGACATTCCTGCATCTTAACCAGTGAAATCGACACCTGTGCGTTATGCTTGAAGGCTGCAATCTCTTTTTTTTATTCAGTTAACAAACTACGTTTTGCCCGGACCGTGTATGGTTCTATTACAAATTTGAGCATGGTTTTATTATCATTGAGTGTTGTCCCATTCACTAATTGAATATCTTTCTTTTCCCTTCAGTTACGGTTTAATTATAATGCAGATATTGTCTCTAATGGCCAAATCTAAAACTGTGACTTCTTGTTAATTTAAATGGCAAACCTAAACTGCAATATAACATGCCATATTAAATTGTCGTGTTAATATTGTTTAGGGAAAATGTGGCGGTAATGTGGCCTGTTATTATTTTTATTGGCAATTATAAAATGCAGACATAAGCACAATATAAAATACAACATTAATATTGTTTAGGGAAAATTTGGCGGTAATGTGGCTTGTTATTATTTTTATTGGAAATTATAAAATGAAGACATAAGAGCAACATAAAATACAACATTAATATTGTTTAGGGAAAATTTGGCAGTAAGGTGGCTTGTTATTATTTTTAAATGGAAATATAAATGTTAAAATTAAAATGCAATATTAGTATTGTTTTATGGAAGGTTTGGTGGCAATGTGACTGATGTTATCTTAAATGGCAGGAATTATGGCAATTATAAAAGGCGATGATAAAACTGTTTATGTAACTAGATCCTTGTGGTAAACTGTAAGGATAAAGTTATTAGGAGACTATGATGAATCATGCGAGAGTAAGGATCTGGTGACACAACTAAAGGGGGATGTTCAGATTAGAAACTTATCCATGTAATGTTATGGTTACTTGCTGCATTGTTATTGCCATGTTAATTATGAAATTGCTATTTAGTTGGCGGTGAAGCGGTCCTTATTGTTAAGTTTGCAAGGCATTAAATTGTAACTGCAATGTTTTTTAATTAGATGTTATTAAATGGTCATTTAATTGTTATTGCAATGTTAGTTAGTTGCAATGTTAACTATTAAATTGCTCTTAGTTGGTGGTGAAGCGGTCCTTATTGTTTAAATTTGCAATGCGTTTAATTGTAACTGTAATGTTATTTAATTAATGGTTATTAAATGGTCATTTAGTTGTTATTGCAATATTAGTTAGTTGCAAGGTTAATTATGTAATTGCTAGTAGTTGGTGGTGAAGCATGAAATGCATTGTTATTCAATGGCAATGCTAGGATAATGTTAGATGGAAGGATGTTGTTAAATTATTGAAATTGCTACTGAAAAAGTTACTGTTATTAATAGTTTAGTTGACATGGTTATGTTATGGAGACATGATGGTAGTTTCACTATGATTCAGTGAACCGAGATTTAGCAAATAAACTAATGTACATTGTTAAGACTGGGATGGTACTCGTCGCTTAATGGAAAACAAATGGAGCAATTGATGTATGATTGATGTATTTGGGTCTCAATAGTGGTTGGTCGATATTAAAGTCCTCCTCACTTGCGTCTCCCGTAGAGGTCATGATTTTCCCTGATTTTGTAGTACTTGGTGGTATTGCATTGCATGGTCTGCTTGTGTCGGGAGGGATGTAGACACCTTCAGTAGCCTTACTATATATGTTTGTGTGTTTTTCTGCATCAATAATCCAGTGCCGTATGAAGTGTCTCGGGCCCTTAAAGGCAGAGTTTCCACTCTTGCGACAGACCTGAGGGGATTACTAGTTTCTGCCTGAGCAGTCGGCCAAGAGCCTATCTGACCTTCTCTCTCTCTGGAGCAGAGAACTAAGATTAAATGCCCTACTTTCTTGTGCAGAAATAGTAAGACCTACTACTATGGATTCTTCCTTCTATGTTCGTAGGATACCTAACCCAATATGTCATTTATTGTTGAAGATATTGTGGGGTGCCTTGGTCTTGGGTAGTATTTGCTTGCAGTTCTTGTTGTGCACCTTGCGTCTTCTTGTTGTGATAGTCATGGTTGTGTCTTGTTAGTCATCGAGTGGCAACGTAGAGTCTAGTGTGTCTGTTTCCCCTCCTACACGCGCACACACACTTTTAAAACAAAAAAAAAATTTGCACCTGTTATCAACATTGTGGTCGTAACGAGGAGGTCGTTACAGAAACGTAATAGCGCATAAGCCGATTTCCCGATAGGGAAATCCCCAACAGAAATGAAGAAGTATCGGCATTGAGAGACATCGGGCTTCGGGGTTTTGGATAGCACGAAGAACATGCCCACGAGTTTCACGATAATGTGAAACCCGATCTCTTGATAAGATAAAATGGAGATCGCAGGGAGAGAATTCTGCGGGTATTGAAGATTTCCCGATAAGGGATAAGAAGAGTATTTTAGCTCTTCGGGCCATTGAAGAAGAAGGTCCTGGTAGTAGCAGACGTGTCGGGTGGTGCGATTGCGTTAGGGAATCATGTAAATATCCTAGAGGCCACCTTGTGTTTATTTTGTGTGCTACCAGCACCCCTGTCCAAACTCGTTGGGTGAAAACGCAGTGTGTCCATAGATGGTGGGTCAATTCAATATCATTCCTATAGAGTACACATAATTCTGGCCCCTACCACCCTCTTCTTTGTAGGTTATCCCATGAGCCTTGTTCTCCATCAACAACGAGGTGAAAATTTTCATTTTATGTGTCAACTCCTAATTCCAAAGAAAAGTGTGCCACGATTTTGTACTTCTTGTCCAGATTTTTGTTGCAATGGTTTCATATGCCCTTTTTGTTGTCAAATCCCTCGAGGGTGAAGTCCCAGTACAAAAAATATCATCTAGAGAATCAATGATCTGAATACCTTTGCGTGCTAAAACTTTAGAGCATCCCTCTCATTCGTCAGCCTCCATACCAATCAAGCCCAATGCCCTGGCTGATTTCCACTGGTTAACATCTTCTCGCTGGTCGTCCCTATTTTTCGATTGGAATAGGAAGTGGAGGCCCCACTGCCTTAATGTTCTTAAGAGACCACTGGAAAGGAAAGCTCGATTACCCAATCCCATATTTCTGTCTTCCCCAAGGCGAATGGAGATTCCTAAGCCATTGTTTTGAGACACTACCAGGAACTTGAAGCTCTTGGAATACTCGTGTAAGGTTTCCTTAGCCAGGACTGCACCATGTGGGGATGAACATATTTTTCCAGAATGATCCTATGCCATAGCCCATCATTCATTAAGCATTGCCACAAAGTATTTTCTGTCGACGCTTTACTAAACCAAGTTAGATGCTTGCATCCCCAACCGTCGTAGCTTTTATGCTTCGCCAGATCCTCTCAATTGCATAAATGAATATGATCAGTCTCTCTATATCCCTACCACACATAAATGATGATGATAGTTTAGGAAAAAAATTCTTTAGTCTAAAGTTTCTACTTTTTGGTTATTTTTTGAGTACATTTCTATGGATATTTGTCCAAAATTCTGCTAGAAATTGTTGGATCTATAGATTTGAGTGGTTAATTTTGTATAATCCTGATGCTCCATGGGTTTTTTGGCTAGTTGAACCCATTTCTCTATTCAAAAATGCAATTCAAACAACGATTCATTTTTTTATTTAAATTGTGATTTAACATAGAACAATTAAACAACTCCAAAAAAATTAAGAAATTAGATTTGTTTTTTAATAAATCTAGTTGAAAATTTAAGAAATAAAATATTTAATTGAATTTTAAAATGAAAATATCACATAATCAAGATACGCAGACTGCTAACTTCATGAAAACCAGACATTGCATTGCATTGTTAACACATTATCCACTCATTTCATTTCATAAGTACAACACCTACTAGAAGGGAAAATCTCCACCAATAAGGCAGAGATCCCATAGTTAAAATGCTCCACCAAACCCAGAGGTGAAAAGTTATGTATTATGTATAAGCTAACGCAAGGTTTCTTTTTTGTTTTTTTCTCGATAACCATTTATGCATTTTGTTGTACTAGATGTTGTACAAAGAGAAGTATACTCCAGCGACACATGACTATACTAGCATCATGCATGTTTTTATATATTTTCATGTACGGTGTCCATGGATTGGTCACTTGAATGAACAATAATTAGCCACCCATCTTGAATGTAATACATACGGATGTGTCATTTATGACACATGACACTCAAGGAGCCCCCCTTGTTCCCTCTTTAGAAACTTAGGATATATTTTATCCATAACGTTATCTTTAAGGAATATAAATATTAAATTAATAAAATATTACATTAGGCTTAAGCCCCCTTAGCTTATCCATTTTCCTAGAATCTTAACCCCCTTTTCCTTTCTAGTGGACTTTATCCTCCCATCTCTTTTGTATGGTCAATTTGCAACAGTGATGCATTTTATTAATATCTTGAGTATGATTACAAATTAGAATATGGGCACACATGCATGTTACCTCCCTAGGAGATACACTAGAGTTTTCATTTTTGGCTACACCATTATAATCCCAAGGATGCAATTTAAAGGTATGTAAACCATAGTGGATGATTTTTGTAGTGTACTTCCAGACTTAGTCTGATCATGATCAATCCTTTACATCTCCGTCTCACTATCTCTCGTCCTGGATAGGATTCGAGGTCATAACACATATCTATTGGGACACATGATTGTGGGGAGCCACAAGTCTTATGTAGTGGTGATTGGAGTTTGTGAAGCCTAGTCCAGTCCATGTCATGCACACCTATGTCTTTCCACATGGTTATTTCATATTGAGTCCATAGGCATCCCTTGACCATGGTGCACTATCATTTATGCTCTCACAATGGAAATCTCAAAAAGGTTTCATTACTGCACGTATTTTTATGTAGTGGTCTGTGAGGAAAAAGTACAACATGGATTCAAAATGACTGTAAAAACATCTTGAGAAAAACGCATGATGAAAAATTATTAAGGGATTTTTCAGTGTTGCATGTTTTTTCATGTAGATACACCTTAGAGGAAAAAATACAACATAGGTTCAAAATTAAGAAAAAAATCATGAGTAAAGCCTATATCTAAGAATTTTGGTTGATGGAATATTGAGGGAGATAAGTCTCCCCAAAGGAAAATCATCCCATTTCTTCTACAAAATCGTTGGGCACATTTTATAAGAACAAATGGTCAAGTAGTGGAATTTTTGGGGTATTCTAGAATTGGAATAATTTCAGCAAGTCAAAGATTCCTTCCCCACATACAAAATAATTAATTTTATTCAAAGATGCTCTATTTCCAAGCAAAGTGGTTAATTTAACCACTAAATGACCATTTTATCCTCTTTGGGCCAAATTGCAACTACTCATTAATTGATTTGACAAGTCAAACTAGCCGTTGGAAGGAAGAATAGTCAATGTGGAAAAAATATAGTCGTTATGCTCATTTCTCAAGGATAAATTGTCCCCAAGTGTTTTTCCTTTACTAAATAAATTGTTCATGTGATTTTAAAATAGATTTATACCATTTTTTTACGAAGATTGATGTAATAAGAAATACAGTCAAGTGTTTTAACCTCCAAGTAATTGTGGATGTGAAAATGAAGAATATTATTTTTAATGAGGGAGTTAGAAACTAGTCGTTACAAATTTAACTATATAAGGCTAGCTGCTCCTCTAATTTTTTGGTTGTTGAAACTTTGTGAGATCATAATGCCATTTTACAGAACTCAATTTTGTCGTGTCACTGTGGATTATATGTTGTAATTCTTGCTTTTCTTGGTCTTGGATATTTGTAATTATGTTCTTGGGAGGGGTTATTTAGGAGACTTGCAAAAGATATTCAATGAATCCATTGAGGGGATACAGATTCACACGGAAGAGAGGAATATAGACCTTCATCTCCTTACTCTCTTTATGGGATCCAAGGGTAATACACCCAAGTTGTTGGAACAAATCCTTTGGGATTAGTAGCTTCAACCAAGTGGTCTATTATCTCTACAACCCAAGTTGATTGGTATATTGGAAACAATCCTATAAAGGAGTTTTTCTAGAAATATGTAAGGAAGAATCCATCTATCGGTAAAATCTCTAGCATTGGGGGCGATAGTGCTTCCACTTCAAAACCAATTGTCTAGAGATCTATCCAGCCAATCTTAAGCTTGCGGGACCATAATCACACAAACCAGAGACATGATAATGTAATAATTAAATGTAAGAAAAATCTATCAATTTCTTCAACCATTTTAACTATAAATATTCTCAATCATCTTTTATTACAAAAAATAAAAAAAGAATCATATGTTGATTAAGGTCGGTTGTCATTGATTTCAACCCTTGAAGAAAGACCCGTAGAACAAAGGTTTGGGTAATGGAACTAATAATGTTTGATGTAAATATGACTCATTATTTTTTGTCATGGTTGATAAGAAGTAAATATGGATGAAMTCCAAAGTGGTCCCCTTATGGTGAAAGCCCTCACGGGAAGACGCTTTGTGGAGTAAGAGAACCCATGCTTAATTATGGAATAATGAGATGAAGGAAAGTGAATTTTTCAGGGAAACTATCCTAGATGGATAGGTTTTGTCATGTCATTTCTGGTGGTATGTGGAACATCACATAATTCCTCACGGTTAGAGAGTTATGGCCATGAGAAGTTGGAGACCCTAGGTTTGAGTAATGGACCCAAGTTTGTTTGATGGGTAATGGTATGAGTTATGATATATTTTCAGATAATACTATTCTATATGGATAGTACATGTCATGCCATTTTTGTTTGTATGTAGAACGTCACATAACTCCTCACGGTTTGAGAGTTATGGCCTTATGAAGTTGGAGGACCCTCATATGTCATTTAGAAGCCCCAAAAGATCAAAGTAATCAAAGTGGTTTAAGAT
Source organism: Picea engelmannii (assembly GCA_009831015.1). Taxonomy (NCBI): domain Eukaryota; kingdom Viridiplantae; phylum Streptophyta; class Pinopsida; order Pinales; family Pinaceae; genus Picea; species Picea engelmannii. The sequence continues at coordinate 371,881 of ML782314.1, read as the reverse complement.
ATTTTAAAAGGTAAATAATAAAGTGAAGTGATGAGTGTATTATAATTCAAAGTGAATACAAAATAAATTATTTCAATAATAATTTTAATGGAAAAATTAGAAGTGGACCAAACCCTAAAATAAGAAAAGCGGGGCCAAGTGACCTAGAAGATATTTTTAAGGAAGCTACTTGGAGAGTATAAATAAGAGGTAAGGCTCTCTCATTTGAATCACACTTGAGAATATTGAATATCTATAGGTGTTTGAGATATACAAATGATATCTAAGTCAAAATTATGAGGAAAGTGAAGAAAAGAAGGCCGAAATGCAAGGAAGGATAAATTATTTTGATGGTGCTTTCTAAGGTATGTTATTTTCAGGTCATCTCACCATTTTCGCTATAAATTTTTCTCTATAATGACTCAGATCCATAAATTTCTATGCAAGTGAGAAACCATATCCAAGTATCCAAGTATTTTGGGAGTTACACTCTATGGAAAATAGGGTTTGTGGCCAGTCCTGAAACAAGTCAAAATCAGGTGTTTCGGGTAAAAATGTCATAACTTTTTCATAACAGATCCAAATTCAGTGAGACCAAATGTGGTGGTTAGGGTACAATCTGTAGTATTATTTATAATATTTTTAGATCATTTCATCAAATATTTTGTGTGGGGCACGCTCTACAAGGTCACTCTCTAGAATAAGATAGAATTCACAAACGTATGCCATTTTTGCTATAACTCATTTTATGAGAGGTTCCAAGTAGTACCACTTGGAGGAATTGCATAAAACACACTGACGAAAATTGTATATCAGTTTTAGATCTTTATAAATTACAGGTTCAAAGTTATGATTACTTCAAGTTAGGGTTGTTGACTAATCCAAAACTAGGCATGTGAGACTAAAGAAAAGTTTGATGAAAATGCTAGTCTTTTGTTTTTAAAGTTAAGGAAGATTTGCAGGAATGTGATCATATACACTAGGTATATTATAGATCTACAAATAAGATATGGATGATGAAATTGAGGAGGGCTTTTGGTTGAGGTACATGTTGAGTACATGGTTGAGACAAGTAGTTGATGAGTTGGTGCACATACATGAGGTGTATAGTTGATGATGTTGGTACATATTGATAAGTCATAGTTGATGAGTAGTTGATACATGATTGGTACATACTTGGTACATGGTTGTATGCACTTGTTTATGGTACAGGTTGATTACAAGTTGGTGCATGGTTGATGCACTTGTTTATGGGACATGTTGATTACAGGTTGGTGCATGGTTGATGCACTTTTTTGTGGTACAAGTTCATTACAGGTTGAGGTACAAGTTGATGAATGTTTCAGATTTATTGGTACAGGTTTACAACGGTATATCTCACGGTGATAGTGTGATAGTGGTTCCATCATTCTACTTCTACTTCAGGGTGGTAGGACGGGGCAAGGATAGGTGGTTGTAGCCACTTTCTGGTTGTAGCCGGAGAACATTGGGGGTTGTAGCCTCCTTCTGGTTATAGCCAGAGATTTGGGGAGTTGGAGCTTCCCTCAGGTTGTAGCTTGAGAAACTAGTGGGTTGGAGCCTCCTTCTAGTTGCAGGTATAAAACAAAGGAAGTTGGTGCTTCCAATGAATGTAATTCTTCAAGACATATAAGAAAAAACATTCCATGGTTTTCTCTCGATTTGGGTTTCCACATAAAACACTGGTGTATTGTGTATGTGTGTGATTGTTTATTTATTGCTGCTCATTATTGGATAATAGTTCTACATTGATATAACATTTGAAGAAAAATGATTATAATTACGTTATTACTGATTCACCCCCCCTCTCAGTAATCCAACAATTGGTATCAAAGCAGGTTCCTTCAGAAATCAGTTTAACCACTAAAAGGTAGATCATGGAGAGTACTAACTCATCTAAAAATGGAATACCACAGTTTGATGGACAGAAGTATGCTTTTTGGAGCATAAGGATTAAGACATATATATAGGCACAGGGATTTCAAGTTTGGCAATCAATTGTAGATGGATACACAACACCAACAGTTCCACCAACAAATGACAAAGAAGTGAAACTTAGTGAGAATAATTCCAAAGTCATAAATGCACTTTTGAATGGTCTCAGTGATACGGTATTCACCAAAGTTGCACATTGTAAATTTGCTAAAGAGATTTGGGACAACCTTCGAAATATTTATGAAGGAGATTCAAAAGTCAAAACAACAAAGCTTCAAACTTCCAGAGGTCAGTTCGAACAATTAAAAATGAAGGAAGATGAAGATATCATAGCCTACTTCTTACGAGTTGATGAAACATTGAATGCAATCATAGGATTGGGAGAAGAAATCGAAGAATCTGTAATTGTTCAAAAGGTACTAAGATCTCTTCCTATGAGATTCAAACCTAAGATATCAGTACTAGAAGAAAGATCAGATCTAAATTCAATAAACATGGACAAACTGCATGGAATCTTCACAACATATGAGATGAGAACCGAACAGGAAAATCTAGATGTAAAAGAAGTAGCCTTCAAATCATCCAAAAGATCAAAGCCAAAGAAAAATGAACAAGAAGAATATAGCAGCAAAAATGACGTCTCAGAAGATGATGAAGAAGTGGCCAACTTCGTCAAAAGACTGAACAAGGGAACCAACGGTAGGTACATAGGTAAGCTTCCTTTAATTTTTTTTAAATGTGATGGTATTGGTCATTTTGCTAACAAATGTCCTCATAAGAAAAAGATAAATGATAAAGGTTACTCAAAAGGTAGACAAACATATAAAGGTAAAAGAACTACAAAGAAAGTTTTCAAGAAAAACTTTTGCACCAAAGAAGACATCTCATCATCAAATGAAGATGAAGTCAGTGACAGTGAAACACATAGAGTTCTATTCATGGAAGTAGAAGACTCTAATAAATATGAATCTGAAGAAGAATATGAAGAATCATATGAAGAAGAAATTGAAGAGGTAGAAGTTGACTTACGATAAGAATTAATGAGTTCCATAGAATTTATTAGAAGAGAAAAGAAGAAAAACAAAAAACTACAAGCAAAACTAGATAAGAAGAAAGACACTCAAGAACTTAAACAAATGATTACAAAATTGAAGGTTAAAATAGAAGAAGATAAAATAATTGAAGAAGCACTCAAAGAACAACTAGAAGGAAAGGATGGGATCATTGGAAACCTGGAAACAGAGATTGTCACACTAAGAAAGGATATTCAAAAGAAAAATATGCAGAATAGCTCAAAAGTTTTGGATGACATTATTAGCAGTAAAAAATCTTATCTTGACAAGTCCGGACTTGGATACAATCAAACAGAAAAGGGATCAAGC